>ML976704.1:335109-375973 GCA_010015655.1 Bimuria novae-zelandiae CBS 107.79 | reverse complement strand
AAGAAAATACAAGAAAAGGAAGGATTGACGATGACTGGCTGGCTCTGTGGGTCGAGCAGGTATTTCCGAAACGATAATAAGCACGAGAGCTCTCTCGCGAATCCCCTCAAACCTTGTTAAATGTATCGAACGGCACCACTCCTTTAACACAGGGTAGGGGCGATAGTGGACGAGGCTATCTATTAATCTGCAGTATTATGTGGCACCGATAGTAGCATGCCGGGTGTCTATAAGGTGGTTCGTGTGAAAGGTAATGCCGTTTAGCCCGAGGGCTTGTCGATGCGGGACGTCGCAAACATTGTCGGTTGGCGATGGGCTGACTAGGAAACCTATTAGTAACAGTATACTGCGTATTGTGACTGTTATGGAAAGGTGTTTAGGCTCTGTCGTCGCTTTCGTGTTGCCGTGGAGCTGTGTCGCGCCGGAATGCTACTGCAGCTGTGCGCGGAGGCAGGTCACACCACGAAACACGGCAACATAGGAACCTAGTGGGCGGCTACACAACACTACAGGAAAACAAAACTCAGGGAACATATTCCAAGCCCTGAGGGCACGAGGGCAAGCTAGCATACACGTGGAACGCACATTGGGGGGAGACTAAAGGTATCGCGGCCGCAACAAACGAGGCATTACGCCTCTACGAGCCTCAACACAATTGTAACGAAAAAAAGAAAGGCTTCATGCACGGCATACTGGCAAGAATTTGAGGAACAAACATGCAGGCACAGATACGTCACTTCTTGAGGCGAAATGTACGTAGTCGTAGATAGAAGTCAGACCACAAGCGGAGGCAAGGGGATAGCTGGCCATACCTTTGGTGTGGTGAAGTGTGGTCTGCTGACTCGCTCAGCAAAGCTTCGGCTGTCTGCCAAACCTCTGCATCCGGGCATAGCTGCATAGGAATCGCGGCTGAAACCGAGTAGGAATCAATCAATCAATCAATCCGCTGAACCTGGGATCCTAACATTTTATAAAGCACTTTTACTTTAACCTATCTATAAAACTTACCTTAGACGTATTAGAGGGGTGGTAGAGAGAGAGAGGCTTTACCCAGGATCTAGCTTATAACAGAGCATTTTTAATTAATTATAGAGGAGGCATGCTATGGCGTGTGCTTATGTGGCACCGGATTGTAAGCCGGATTTTTGTTAGAATATCACGCATAAAGTCTGGGATAGGGCTATCTTACATCGATAACCACCATTTATGTAGGCCCGTTTGTTTTCCCTTTTGATAAGCACAGAGGATTATTTGCTAATGTATTCCCCCATCTCTGGTAGCAAAACCACCAAAACGTGTATTAAATCTTAGCATGGTAGAGTCGTCCACGTACCGACTGTTTCATTGTATGCCTGTTGCACCATCTGTATTTGTCCTCGAACCGTCTTTTTGCACACGATATGAAGAAATCCTGGTTGATCGTCGGGTAGTACCATTTCGACAGTATCGAATCTTTGCACCTCTGGCAATGGTGATGGCACCGACTGCGCACAATGTTCAAGAACTTCAGCCCCAGTGGCCTTCTCGTTGCTCTCTTGAGTCTGTACTTTAAAGCAGGCACTTTCTTCCAATCGGATTACCTCTTTAGCAACGATGCTTGCCATGTTCAGGATTCCAAGATCCCAAACGATCTCATAGCGCCAGAAAGAAGACATGAGTTCTACAGCTTGAGTGCGAATGTGATGGACCCGACATTTGAGTGCTGTATAGTACAGAGGTGGAATCCAGCTGACATCCGGCCACGCGTGACCACATGATTCCAATCGCATCGCCTCACCACTGGCTCGCGTTCCACTCGAATCGCTACGTGAGGCTATGTCCTTGCTTTGCATGATAATAGACAGGAATTCCGAGCCGTATTGGTCAAATACGCATTGATATGGCGACAAGCTCGTCGCAGCCATGATCCCAGCCATCGTGTGGTAGATGCGAAGCAGTTCGTACTGACCAATATCGTCCTTCCCCACAGAGACACCGTCTGCAAGTGTGGCATCGTATGACCGTAGCCAAGAATCCAAAGATCCTTGCATGAAGCGACGCTCGGTTTCCAACATATTCCAATAACCAGGTGGCCAAGTGTTGTGGGTCCCGTCGTGCACGGCCTGCGAAAACCTAGTGACGGCTTCGAGAACCCGGTCCAGATAGTGACGTGCCTCATAAGGGGAGTCAAATTTGAACGTTGGAAGATCTGGCGGCAGTTTGGCCAGTATAGCAGAGCCCGTGCCACCTCGTTGGTTGGCGAACTCTATCTGGACTCGCAACCGGGCGAATGCCTCCGCGAGAAACCCATCAACGCTGTGTTGTTTGGAGCGTGAACAACTCGAAGACGAAACCCGGGACCACGTTCTTTTTTTGTTTGTCTCAAGCGTAAGGCTGCTCAACAGTTTCATACCGCTTTCCAGATGATCGTATGCGCGCTTGTAGTTGCCTCTTAGAAGCTCAAGGTAGATGAAGACGAGACAGGTGATCAAGACCGTACGTAGGGAATGCTCGCCAGCTGCATGATACTTTGGCTGCAAATACTCAATGGACTTGCAATAGTTTCGGAGCAGGAACTCTTCTTCTTCGTCTGGCTGCACTAATACCTTGTTCCTCGAAACCCCGTCAAGTAGTTTCCGTCTATGGGCCGAGCTGATGGCTACCGGTTATAAGTTAGTCGAATTCTGAACTAAAAGACTATAACGCACCTAATACTGCATGCAGAACAGCGGGCTCCTCGGCGCAGGCTTGCATGACCAACGTATCCCAGACGTTATTGTATTTGCTGCTGTAGACCCCTGGTAGCCTAGTAATAGTTTCATCTTTGAAGAACTGAAAGTGCAAATGCTCCTCTGTGCTAGAAACAGGTATTATTGGTCGGAAGACACTCCCTTCAACAAGTAGCTTCGCGCTGTGACTGGATTGGGTTCCTTCGGTGAGCTTAGCGGTAAGTTCCTTGTTCCCACGTTCCTCGTAGCGGTTTCCGCCTCCACCCCAAATTCCGTAGCCATCACACACGCGGCCTGTAGAGATACAAACACGACATGCAGGCCATCCTTCATCGCACTTAACTTTACGAATCCTGCATTGCTGTGTGAGTCCTCGAACCGACGAATCACGCGTGAGGGCGCCACATACTTGCAAGTCCTGCATCCAGTTTTAGCCTTACGACGCCTTACCCTAGGGCGACTTAAGGGAGACTCCGACGATAGGTTCGCCATTCTATGAGCCTACGGGCTCGGTGAAGAGATTTGGAGAGGAACTGCACAGTTGAAAGAGCGACGGTCGAGGATTCGCGAGCTCGGAATGAATGCGTGAAGATTGGCCATCGCCTATGCGGAGGACGGCCGGCCCTCTCCTACGGTATCATTCTTGCTGGAGAGGAGTGTGGAACGAAAGCTCGCCCGCGATCAAGACGATTGGCCGGCTCGCATTTGAAAGCCTTCAATTGGCTAGTTATTTCCCGACGTGGAGACAACCAGAAAAGGGAAAGCGCATCCCCACTTTCTCATTGACATCGGCTTGGAAGAACAACATTCTGGACGCACACAATCACCTTGTGGAACATTCTGTCTTTGCTCAAATAACCCTTTCGCCGACCCTGCCTTCCTATCAACGGTTCCAGAGTCGACAGGTCACCACCGCTACCAGGCATTTCACGACGTCCTCCAATTCATGGCCGCGCAAGAGCGCACGTTGACCCCTTTAGAGCTTCTCATATATTCGTGGGTACAGCTTCCAGGAGCCTGTCTTGGGCCTGTTTTAGGATTTGCGGCGTCAAAAACAAACCCAAAACTTCTGGAAAGCCTATAAGAGCGGGACGTTTTTGATAAAGGAGATGCATACGACACATAAGGCAACCGCAATCGTAGCCTTTCTCGCCGATCCATTCCTAGAATCAATGTATCCCGAAAACCTGCTTGCAGCTCTTAATTTTCGCAGCCGGTTCTCTTGGACTGCTCCTTCGCCCGCGCGGGTCTAGATATGTGGTTGTATCCTGCAAAGCAGATAGACCAATTGGGATCCTCGAACTTGAGTGCCTGTTCAGTGTAGGGTTCTACCATGTCTATGGACGGTGGACGGTGCTACATATTTTATAAACCGTCCCAGTTCGGAACTGTGCATCACCACCCAGTCTCTTATTGTATGGATCTATCATCTAGCGATACACTAAGCAGCGAATTAGACACCTAGAAATCAAATACTGGCGTGGGGGCAAGTTCCGCCGGTGCCAAGGACTCCTGCAGTTGCAAGATGGTTTCATAAGAGCGTCGATTGCTGACCATGTTGCAGTTCCACAGTTCAAGAACGAACACAACGTCTGAATACCCAGTGGGAATGACGCAGTGAAAGCCCCGCTCTGACGCCTGTTAGCCTACATACGCAGTTAACATCTTGAGTTGAAGTTTAGTGGATGTTCCGGACACATCCATGCAGGATAAGGCCACCACCTAAATCGGAAGGCTACGGAGTGTAAGCGTGGATTTATACGTTAGTTATATTAACTACCCTCTAGGCAGCAATGCGCACGCGATGATTTAACGTGCGGTTGGGGTCGTAAAAAATATTAATTAATTCTAGACTCTCACGTGACAGCAATGGCGCGGGATTGGGCCCTGTATAAACCATAACATTGAACCACGAATTGGTCAGTCAACAGACAAATGCATGCGCACTCGACCAGATCACTGGGTCGGCAAATTAGGTGGGCGCGGTTGCCAGTTCCGTGTCGCGCCTAGAAGAAGTCGCACCCTAGCTCACGCGTACACCCCAGTATCAGAACCTAATTACCAATGCACAGGACTGTATCTACGCGTACACGCGATGGCTGCCTGGAGGACGAAGTCGCTCTGTCGACCACGCCTTCCGCTTCAAAGAGATACAATTTGTTACTCTCCGACTGCGCTTTACAAGATACTTTATTTGTTTGAGAAGCTACTCTGGCTGGGTCAGGTGACCCCAGCCACCTCTTATATAGGCTTCTCCTCAGCCGTTGCTGCTTGATCACTTAAGCAATCGCTTTCTCCCACAAGCTCAGGTGCCTATTTCAACACTATTGTACCTTCTCTGTCATTGTCACACTTCTCTTGTTTGTAATTGATTCGAGAGAGAGATTGGCCGGACGAATGACTCGGAACAAGAGGAGGAGCCTCAGGAGTGGCCGCAATAGGTCTATGTTTAACCAAGCGACGTTCCATTGAACGGCGTGGTTAGTATGGAAGACATTGACGGCGTCGAAGCCATGGACGGTGTGGAAGCGGTGGAAGAGGTAGGCATTCCGGAAGGTGAGTTAGCACAGGATACGCTAATGCACCGCAACTGAGATACCTAGACGAGCCGATGCCTGATGTAGCAACATCGTCCACGCCTCCAGAATCAGAAATTGTTGTGCCGATGCCCCCTCGGCGTCCCACCCTTGAATAGCTGCAGCACCTACGCGCGCTCGACAGAGAGAGGCTACACTATTCGCGAATGCCACGCGAAGAGAGGGGCGACGTAAGCTTGCAAGCTCTGAAAAACCAGTTCAACGAAGCCCTTGTCTCGTACAGCCAGCTTTCCTGCCAATATCTTAGCGCGAACATGCAGCGCAAACTCCCAACAGAACTCCACGACAAGATCTACGGCTTCCTCGATGACGGCCAGTCGGTTGACACGTACAGACTTAACCTCCACTATTCAAGCCTGGAAGGTAAATCGCTCGTCCTTTCCATGCGGGCATGTCGTCCCACACAGCATTTCATGGCTACCGCTCCCAATCAGCGCAGCCTCGAGGAAAACATCGCATACTACCGCGACGGGCGGGATGTTCCCACGCTCTTTGAATGCTATGCACGAGACGCCGGTTTCAACGACTACACGGCCCAGCGCTGTCTCAACGATCATGCGCCTTTCCTGTGCATCCACTGCCACGAGTACTACGTGGGGAACAAAACAGCACAGGAAGTCTCAAAGCAATGGTACTACACGAAGACGTTCGTCATCGAGGATTCACGCGTGTTAAACGTCTTTCTTGACAGAGGTCTGTTCAGCCAATACCCCAACTCGGTCGAACCTTTTTATAGCACGAGCTTCGCGCCAAGGGATCACGTTAGACAACTCCGAATCCACGTTTACCTAAGAGGGTATAAGACCAACGAGGATCTCGAGGAGCTCTCCCAGCGCCTGCGCCAGCTCCTGCACCAGCTCCTGCACATTAAAGATCCCGAGGGAGTGCGTATTACGGTCGTCTTCGCGCCTGATCAGGAAAGGCTGAACGAGTTTGTCTTTTGGATGGACCGGCTGTATTCTCTTGGTGATGAGCGGGTTACGTATCTCATCAACAGGTTTGCTTACGGCCGGGGTAACTGACGAGGGGTTCCGCTTCGTCGTCGACCACCATGCCAGACTGCTCATATCAATTGATACAAACCACAACGATGAGGGTAATTATATTCAAAATTGCAGAAGAAGAACATAAGTACGGGAGAAGTCGTCAGAGTCCACTAGTCTTTTCCAGGTGTCTTTGGTTGGATTTCGGAACACAACGCAGAGTTGCTGTAATTTCATTACCAATTTGAAAAAATGGAACACAAATATTATGTCTCTTACATACACTTGTCGTCCCAAACACATACGATGGTGAGAGAAACAATGGCATGGCGAGCATCCACAATCTGATTGGCCATGTCGTCATCCAGGGTCCATCACTTGCCCCGCAGCCTGCCAAAAAATCACAATAATACAACAGAGTGAATGCTGCCCCGCGCTGGATGCTTTACTGCAATCCGTCTGCTTCCACTCACACCTAGACGCTCAATCAACCTCCCCTACCGCAAAATGGCCGGCGTCCCCTCCACCTACGACGGTTTGCACCCCCTCCTCCGCTCATAACGCGTCCTGACCGCCCACAGCGCCCGTCCGCATCGCCGTCATCGGCGGCACGGGCATCCAATCCCTCCCGGGCTTCACGCTCGCTGCCTCCCTCAAGATTGACACGCCATGGGGCGCGCCTTCCTCGCCCATCTCCATCCTACACCACGCCTCGCCCTCCTCCGGCGCGCCCATCCCCATCGCCTTCCTCTCGCGCCACGGCCTCCACCACGAGCTCGCCCCGCACGAAGTGAAAAACCGCGCGAACATAGCTGCCCTAAGGAGCATCGGCGTGCGCACCATCATCGCCTTCTCGGCTGTCGGCTCCCTGCAAGAGGAGATTCGTCCGCGCGACTTCGTGGTGCCGGACCAGATCATCGACCGCACCAAGGGCATCCGGCCGTTCACCTTCTTTGAAGGCGGCATGGTTGGTCATGTGGGATTTGGCGATCCGTTCGATACGTCTCTCGCCAAAATAATTAGAAAATGCGGACACGCGCTCGAAGGCGAGGGTGTGAGGCTGCACGACACAGGGCTGCTGATCTGCATGGAGGGTCCGCAATTCTCTACCCGCGCAGAGTCAAACTTATATCGCTCGTGGGGCGGGTCTGTCATCAATATGTCGGCGCTGCCCGAGGCGAAACTCGCGCGCGAGGCCGAGATCGCGTATCAGATGATTTGCATGGCGACGGATTATGATTGCTGGAGAGGCGGGCCGGATGAGGATGTTAATGTTGAGATGGTCATGGCACATATGAAGGCGAACGCGGAGAATGCGAGGAGGTTTGTGGGCGCCGTGTTGGATGAGCTGAGTAAGGAGGAGCATGCGGAGCAGGTGCTTGCGAAGAATCTTGAGGGTACGATGAGGTTTGCGGGTGCGATGACGCATAAGGAGGCGAGGGGGGAGGCGGAGAAGAAGTTGCAGTGGTTGTTTCCGGGGTACTTTGATTGAGGGATCGGGACGCGGTAGAGAAGTGAGGAGGAGATATAGACCGGGTTTCATTTGCCCATATCGACGACCGACAGTATCTATCTAGCCAGTAACGTCCAGGCTTGCAAGAGCAATGCCTAAGCATACTCCATGAATATACCGATTATACACCAATCTACTCAAGCCAACCAGCCCACAAGCACCACCCTTCAAACCCCTGGCAAACCCCTCCTCCCCTACGCCATATCAACAAACCTCCACCCCACCTCCTCCGCCCTGCCACCCCTCACCCTAACCTCCCTCCTCTCCCCGGGCACCACATCAAACCCATTCTCCTCAACCCTCACCTCCGCACTCTCCTCAAACACAAACCCCTTCACCGGCTTATCCACCTCTACATACACCTTCTTCCCATCCTCGCTGTACTCCACCTTCACGCCCCGATCCGCGAAGCTCAGATACTTGATCGGCTCCGGCCACGACACATCCGTCGCAACCAGCTTACCGTACACCTCCAGCTTGGTGTAAATAACAAACGGATCCGCTTTCTTGGTGTCGAACGGCGCGTTGGGGTCCTGTTTCGGGATAGTGGTGGTAGGACAGTGGTTAACCAGGACGTCCGTGGTACCATTCGCTTGGATCCTCACCGCACGCTCGATACGCTCTGCGACTTCCTCCCCCGTCCTCACAGAGATAAACCTAACGCTTACGTTCCCGTCGGCGGGCTCTTGCAGGCACGACGCGACCCACACGTCAAACTGCACGTCCTGCCACAGCGCGCGAGGATCGATGTGGCTCGTGTCGCGCTGCCAGAGGGCGTCCGCCCTGCGCAGCGTCCAGTCGAGGACTCTGCGCTGGACATTTACGGTGAGCGGAGCGAGGGCGCGGCGGATAGCGTGGTAGGAGGGTTTGGGCACGCCGTGGTAATCGATGACCGCCCAGCTGGACGTCGGCCAGCAGTCGTTGAGCTGCCAGACGAGAACGCCGCCGCATTTCCTTCCCTGGCCCCAGTCGCGGCGCCACGACCGGTATGCCCACGTCAGCGCGTCGGACTGCATGATTTGCGTGAGATGCGTCCACCCCGCTAGATCGTACCTCAAGCGAAAGTTCTCGGCGACGTACGAGACGAGCCGGCGCTCGTGGCCGATGGCTTTGTTGCGGAAGTCGAGCGCCATGCTGCCCGGGTAGCGGTCTTCAGGGTTCGTGATCGCACCCGCAAGCGTGGAAACGTGGGGGTATGCTTCCATGCCGAACTCGCTGACGAAGCGGCCG
Source organism: Bimuria novae-zelandiae CBS 107.79 (assembly GCA_010015655.1). Lineage (NCBI taxonomy): Eukaryota > Fungi > Ascomycota > Dothideomycetes > Pleosporales > Didymosphaeriaceae > Bimuria > Bimuria novae-zelandiae. The sequence continues at coordinate 366,942 of ML976704.1, read as the reverse complement.
CCCATTTCAGGAAGCCGTTGGTACGGCTCCATGGTGCCGTGCCAGACGTTCCACTGGTGGATATCGCCCACCGTCGGCTCAACTTTCAGCGTCGTGGTAGTCCCGTTGCCGAATGGGCTGGACGGGTGATAAGGCACGCCTTTCGTCTCTTCACTAATCACCTTGGGCAGCAAGTACTCATATATATACCTCGCCGGGAAATCCGTTTTGAGCCACGACGCGGGGTCCTTGTCTTCTTCGAAGCGGTACTCGAGGCCGTAGCGCTCGACGATTTGGTAGTCTTCGTTGTTGCCGGCCCAGATGATGAGGCTGGGATGGTTTCGTAGATGGCGGACATTTTGCCGGGCTTCGAGCTCAACTGAGGAAAGGTAGGAGGCGTGCGCGGGGTAGCTGGCGCACGCGAAGGCGAAGTCTTGCCAGATGAGGACGCCGAGTTCATCAGCGGCGGCGAAGAAGGATGTGTCTTCGTAGATGCCGCCGCCCCAGACGCGGACCATGGCTTGGTTTCCATCGGCGGCTTGTTTGATCCAGGCGCGATAGGTGTCTGGCTTCGTGCGTGTGAGGAAGGAGTCTGAGGGGATCCAGCAGCTGCCGCCGCAGAAGGCGTCGACATTGTTGATGCGGAAAAAGAACGATGTGCCGTGTGAATCATCTTCCTGGACGAGCTCGACTTTGCGAAACCCGGTGGTCTTGCTCGCGGTATCGATGACAGTGTGGTCATCTGTGGACGAACGCAGCGACACGGCGACGTTGTACAGCGCCTGCTTCCCATACCCCCTCGGCCACCACAGCTCCGCATCCGGGATCTCGAACTCTGCACTCAAAACCCCTTTCTTCACCGTAGGCTTCCACTCACTCAGCTTCTCAACTTCCCTCCCGTCTTTCTCGATCACAGCCTCTGGCTTCCCCTCTCCTTCAATCTCGACGAATACCTTCCCCTCAACCTGCTTCAACTCATCATCAATCTCATACTCCACCCACACGTCCACAATCTTACTCTCAAACGTCTCCAGCACAATCGGCTTCCACGGACCGGCACTCATAAGAATCGGGCCCCAGTCCCAGCCCCAATGGTACTGCGCCTTCCTCACCGGCCCTCTCGAAATCTCCGTTTGATGCACGATAAATCTATGCTCTTTATGCTGCTCCACTAACTCCAGCCCCTTCTGCCGCGCCGACTCGAACACAATTTCAAGCACATTCTCTTCGGATTCGGATGCAGAGATCTTGCCTGTGACGTCGACGACGTGCTCGACGAACATGTTGTCTGACTCCAGAAGCGTCTTGCCGTTCAAGTACACGTGCGCGAAGGTGTCCAAGCCGCCAAACTTGAGCACTGTGGTCGTACCTGGATTGGAGGACGAAGTTGGTGTGGGGAACGTGGTGCGGTAGGTCCATGATTCTTCTGCGACCCAGCGGACGGAGAGCTCGTTGAAATCTTTGAAGGGGTCGGCGATCTTTTTGTTGGATAGTAAGTCGAGGTGGATTTCGGTGGGAAGGGGGTTGGCGGGCAGGTATTCTTCTTTGGAGGAGAGATCGCCTTGCTTAAAGGTCCAATTGGACTTGAGTTCGGTGCGTGAGACTGCCATGATTTTTCTTTTCAATTGGTGAATGCCCACCAAGTAAGAAGACTGTTTTGGTTTATGTGCTGCACTGGGGAAGCTTTGAACGTGCTCAGGTACCTATGGTAGCAAAGATGTCACCTGATCCTGCCGCGATCCTGCCACATATGAGATGCTCACAAGTGTAGCCACCGACGGATAACAGTGCAAATTCCGGGCCGTAATCGTAGACACCGAAGCGGAACCACGGCACGGTCAAAAGCCCACACTCTTCCTTGGCGAGGTACCTGTCAAAGCAAGCTTTCCGTAGCACGCGAAAGCAGTATCCCGTCGTAAGAACAGTATCCCGCAGACTGAATCACCGCCAAGCACCCTTCGCTCGGTTATTTTTCCGAAGCTTACACTGGCTCGGGCAAGCCTTGGTGCCAAGTTGGAGAAAGTCGGGGCACGCCTGATGCGGGGTGTCCCACGCGCGGCAACGATCATCGCCAAACGGCCTGATATCACGCGCTAGCATTCCTCCATGAGCGTTCCGGCGAACGATATGACGGTCGTGCTGTATGCGCTTGTAAGCGCAAGGCTCCATGCAACCGCACAATGCGACGTGACATGGCTATCAATTGGCTATCAGAGATACAGAGACCGAGCACTCGGGTCGGGCGGAGTGGAGGATTGACGGTGCGTGGACTGGGAAATGCTGTAATATAATATATGACGCTCTTCGATGCAAAAGCTGCTAGGTAAATTGTTTAACATCGCGTAGAGACATATGTAAAGTTAAAGATTTTATAATTAATTAATAAGTTAACTTTTTAATTTTTTTTAACTAGATTTAATCTTTACAACTTTTTAAGATTTAGGGAATTCTTAAATTTAAATTAATAACTATACTTATTAACTATGTTTTTTTATAATCTGCTTTATTATATCAAGAGTATCTATATACTCTTTACTATAGTTGTATTTATTAGCTACTATTTAAAGCAAAGCTAACTAGGATTAAATAAATTAGTACTTAGCCTTATAAAAGATATTTCTATTTACTTATATAAGTGAAACTACTGTAGAAGTTTTAATAAAAATAAACAAACTTACTAGTTTAGTTTTTTATATTTTCAAATATAATTTTAAAAATTCTGCTTTTTTAGGATTTTTAAAGCTTTATAATTATTCTTTTTCTTTAGGTATTTAATATTGTTAATAGGTAAGTTAAGCATTTTTATATACTTATAGCGATATTAATAATAAAGATTAAAATTTTTATAATAATAAATATATGGTATCTTTTATAGCTATAGCTTTTAAGTTATAGTTAAAATATTATATGAGGTATAGGATATAGGATAATAGTTATAACTTTTTTAAGCAATATACAGTATCTATTTTATAGTTACTACTATCTAATATTTCTTTTTACCTTTATCATACGTTTATTTTACGTATTATTCTAGTGCGCCTTTTTATTATTATAATTATTATATTATTTATTTACTATGTATCGCATAATCTGTTCAGGTCGATAACGACAATAAAAGACACCCTATAATAGGTGACCCCGCTCCTGAGAGTGCACAACTGCGCCGTTGAACCAACACGTTTTGACATGACGGCAAACGACGCGAATACCGCAACGTACGCGGGCGAGAAGACCTTGACGGAGGATGGGAGGAAGATTATAGAAGAGACGGAAGTCGATGCTGTGAATGCGAGTTTTGCGTCCATTATGAAGAATCATAAGCCAAATCCGTGGGGGAAGGGCCATTTGCAGTTGTACGCGTTGGCCACGGTTTGCTTTTTGAACTCGACGATGAGCGGTGAGTTGCTTTAGACATTGTCGTGAATAGTAGAGACTGACGGAGGAAGGTTTTGACGGTTCGCTCATGGGCTCGATAAACGCGCTGCCCAACTACACGCGTTACTACAACCTCCCCAATACAGGAACGGCATCTACCGGCATCATCTTCGCCATCTTCCAGGTCGGCCAAATGTGCGCTGCACTCTTCGTCTGGGTTGCAGATTGGCTTGGAAGACGCTGGCTGATCTTCATTGGGACTGCGGGTGTCGTTGTAGGAACGGTGGTGACTTCAACGGCGACAACTTTGCCCACTTTCATCGGAGGCAGGTTCTTGCTAAGCTTCTTCGCGCAATTGGCATGCTCGGCTAGTCCATTGTACTTGGTGGAAGTGGCACCGCCACAATATCGCGGAACCCTGGCTGGCATGTACAACACCTTTTATTACATGGTAAGTGACGTTGCTCCTTCACTGTGACCGTCGCAGATGGCAATGACGTTGCTAACAGGGCCAAGGGCTCCATCCTCGCAACATCGTCCGTCTACGGAGCGCACAAGCACCACTCAAATTCCAACATGGACTGGCGCCTACCGCTGTGGTTGCAGATGGTGTGTCCCGGTGTTGTCTGCTTCGTGATTCTGTTCTTCCCGGAAAGTCCTCGATGGCTCATCGCTCGCGACCGACACGAAGAAGCACGTGCTTTCCTCGTTAAGCACCATGCGAACGGCGACGCTAACCATCCCCTTATTGCACTCGAAATGTACGAGATGCAAGAATCGCTGCGCAAGGACCCTGTGAGCGGCTGGCGCAACTACTTCGACCTGCGTGTGCTGTTCAAGACAAGAGCGAGGCGATACCGGACCATGCTTAACATGACATTTGCGTGGTTCGGACAGTTTTCTGGAAACAAGTACGTCGAACCTCCGTAATAAGCGCGGTAGGAATAGCTCGGTACTGACGCAGCGCAGCGTGGTATCCTACTACCTCCCCCAGCTCGCGTCAAATGTCGGCATCACATCCACGGACACCAAGCTCATTCTCAACATCGGGTACGCCGTCGAAGGATACATCTTCGCGACTGCCGGAGCACGCTTGCACGATGTCTTCGGGCGTCGCAAGATGCTCCTATCCGCAACAGCAGGACTCATCATCTCGCTTGCCATCGCTGCGGGAACCGCAGCAGGCTACGTCAATACGGGTTCCAAGACAAGTTCGTCGGCATCGATCGGTTTCATTTTCGTTTTCGGCGCCATCTTCGCCTTCGGCTTCACCGCCATGCAGCCCATCTATCCGGCCGAAGTCATGGCGAACGACATGCGCGCCAAAGGCATGGGAACATACAAGATTGTGGGCGGTGCTGCGGGCTTCGTGAATACGTTTGCGGCGCCGATTGCACTGAGCAATGTACGACTTTCACTGTCCCGTTGAATGCATGCTGACATTGCATAGATCGGGTACTGGTTCTACGTCTTCTTCGTCTTTTGGGACGTCTTCGAGTTCGCGTTCATGTATTTCTTCTTCGTTGAGACGAAGGGGCTAACTGTGAGTGTGATATTCCTTCTTTTGCTTGCTCACTCCTGATTTCGCCTTCAGCTCGAAGAGATGGACGACATTTTCGAAGCGAAGAACCCACGCAAAGCGAGCACGGAGAAGAAAAAAGTCAAGGTGTGCACGGTGCTGGGCGAGGATGGAAAGATCGAGCAGGATTTTGTTGGGAAGGTGGATGCGTGATGAGGAAGGTGCACTAGGGGTGGGTCCTCTATTGGATGAGTCAAGCAACTCATACGAAATTGGACGACCTCGGTACGTTTTGGAGAAGCACCTCACTAGTGACAGATGAGTGGGGCTCAAGAGTGGACAGAAAAGTCGATTGTATTGTGTGTGTGTTGAGACTAGCTATCTATAGTACACGAACAGATAATCGATGACTAACCAGGTGCACGGTGGACCGTAGGGTCACCGGGGCAACTGACAACTAGTACCCTTTTGTTTAGCTCGATAAGCCCTATACACCGGACGAAAGACGCATAGAATCTCCTAACTTTTAATGATTCAAGTGTGGCATGTGTACTTGTGAGTTCCAGTTCCCGTGCCTATGCGAAGAATACGAACTTTACGCACGTACTAGGGAACAACATTAATACAAGATGGGATAGTGCTTACTGCGCCTAAGGTATCGAGCAGGGATACTCAGCTTGAAGTTCAGTTCCTCACCCATCTGCACTGACGATGATTTTCGAACTTCCCCACACTTCCTTTTGACCTTTGACTTCACGAAAAAATACAATTCGAAGCGTATACAATGCCTTTACTCGAAACGATTAAAGCCCAATGGACGCAATACTTCCCGCCAGCTCCCACCTTCACAGAGGAGAACATCACTCCCCAGCAAGGCAGAGTCTTCGTCATCACTGGCGCGAATCAAGGTCTGGGCTTTGAACTAGCAAAGATGCTCTATCCCACCGGCGCAACGATATACATGGCCAGTCGCTCCGAAGTACGCACTCTCCAGGCCATCCGCAAGATTCAGGAATCCCAGGCGGACGCCGCGACACCAGCGACTCTGAAATTTCTGCTCGTAGACCTGGAGGACCTCATTAGCGTAAAGCAAGCTGCTGCAGCATTCGCAGCACAAGAATCAAAACTCGATATCCTCTGGAACAACGCCGGGATCGGTGGTGCGCCGCCGGGAACCACAACTGCACAGGGCCTTGAAGAGCATATTGGAACGAATTGCGTTGCGCCCTTGCTCTTTACGCAGCTGCTCTTCCCGCAGCTGCGAAACGCAGCGGCGTCTGCACCAAAAGGCAGCGTGCGCGTCGTGTGGACTAGCTCCTTGATGGTCGACAGTTTCTCCCCGCCCGGCGGTATCAACTTTACCTCTATCGAATCCGGCAAGACGACGGACTCTAGTATCGATTATGCAGTGAGCAAAGTCGGAAACTGGTTTCTGAGCCACGAGGCAGCGAAAGCGTGGGGATCGTACGGCGTGTACTCGGTAGTGCAGAACCCAGGGAATTTGAACACTGAGGCGTATCGGTATTTGCCAGGTATTTTGAGACGTATCTTGAAGGCTTTGCTGTTGTATGAGACAAAGTATGGGGCGTACACAATGTCGTATGCGGGGTTGAGCGAGGAGGTGGAGAACGATGAGTATGTGTGGCCCTGGGGCAGGAAGGGCAGGAGTCCTAGGAAGGATATCCATGAGGCTATTGAGAAGGGTGCGGCAGAGCGGTTTTGGAAATGGTGCGAGGAGGCTGCCAAGCCATACGTGGACTGAAATGATTCCCATGGGTGACCGAGGCGGAGGAATTATGGAAGGGAAGGGCGATCCCGTAGTCAAGCAAGCTGTGGACTGTTTGCTGGAGTCCAGATCTATCATCTATCATGGCAGTAGGAAATTGATAAGAGGGGCCGAAAATTATGATTCCGGCGTCATCTTGGTTGTTATAGGAGAGCAATTTGTATCAAAACGATCTGCCGGGTTTTAGGAAAGCGTTGAGAGCTCTCTTCCGTGCCATTTCTGAGGCGAGATGGACTGCATAACGTAGCGGTGCACCCGTAGCCCGTGAGCCGTAATGGAAGCATTCAAGTTTAGTTGCTGGTACGTCAACGGAATGTGGCGTGTTGGGAGGTTCGGCCAGAGCCTGCACATGTGGCCTTCGTTGACTGAGGAAGCCGCGCCTCGGCCGTATCGCGCCTTCCGTACCTTTCTTTGCCATCACATATCTTCATTCATGCCCGTGCCCAGGTGAGGTCTCCTCGCAATGACACTAGCATATTCGCGATATGCACAGGGTTAGGTGGGTATTGCGGATAAAAGCTTGTTCGAAAGAAGCTGCTCGCTACCATAGATACTCTCCTGCTTATCGGAGCGTCCGCATACAAGCGTTGCATGACTCGGTCGTTATCACAGGAAGAACATTGAACCGAGAAGTCTTTCGGCGTAATAGGAGCGAGTGCATGTTATGTAGAGATGAGTGACGATGGACTCAACGCGGTCAGCTTAACTTTCATCGATGTGTGGGGTGCCGCCTTTCCATCTTGGGCTAGCAAAGTTGTCAATCGCAACACCAGTACCAGGCTCCTGCCAAAAGTCCTGGCCAACTCGTACTTCGGGAGGTACTTTCATGCATATTAGAGAGAAAATTCCCACGGTTCCTTGGTTAGCGAATTGATCGCTATTTCTTCTACGTTTGACCCGAAACCTTGTGATAGGTGGGAAATTAGCGTCAACGCGACCGAGTACCCGTCTTGCTCAGCGGTACCCCGCAGATCATCTTGTGTAGTGGATGTCGTATTCCGCCTACTTAATTGCGCGACTGAGAAAATACCAAAGTGCAATAAAATGACAAGTCCCGCGAATATGGTACGCACAAGTTATATATCATCCGAGACGACAGCCTCGCGTCGATGTTCATCATGCGCTGGCCAATCATTACCGCCCTCCTAACGCTCACAACTACTTCCGTGGGCGAAAAGTTGCTGTATCGCAATACCTTCAACGACACATCAGCAATAGATGGATGGGTCGCCGAAGGCCCTGTGAAAGCCAGTGTTTCCAACAACACCCTCACGCTTGCGGGAGCCGGCGCTCCCGCCGACTACTTCGTGTACTGGTTGCCAGAAGTATTTCCTGATGGAATCCGCATCACATGGGAATTCCAGCCCATTCAAGAACCCGGGCTGGCGATGTTCTTTTTCGGCGCAACATCAGTCGATGGCGGAAGCATCTTCGACCCGTCACTGAAGCCGCGCAATGGCTCCTACCCGCAGTACCACTCCAGTGACATCCGTCTCCTGCACGCCTCGTACTTCCGCCGCCGTTGGCCAGAGGAACGGAATTTCCATGTTGCGAACTTGAGGAAGAGCCCGGGGTTTAATTTGGTGGCTCAGGGTGCGGATCCCATCCCGTCAGTGGAGGATGTGCAGGGAGCGTACTACCAGATTGAGGTTGTCAAAAATAAGCGCGAGGTGACGTTCAAGATTAACGATCTACTGATCTTTTCCTTTGATGACACAAAGACGGATACTGGACCTGTGGTCAGGGGAGGAAGGATTGCGCTGCGCGGCATGCAGCCACTTGTAGCGAACTATCGCAACCTTGAAGTGTGGAAGCTGTAATTTTAATGTAAGATATCCTGCTGTATATACTATTTGAAGGGATGTTGTGGACATCGAGCGGTCAAAATATATAGATTTTCCAGTCCGTGTCCTCGCGAATACTGATCAAACTGCCGGATGTGGCAATAGATCGCACCTCGTCATTTTCAGTGAGAATCCCCACCAAAAGGCGTTGCCCAATTTGGCAATGAGCTTGTATCCGTCAATTGCAGCAAGTTGTCCCGGCGAAAATGTTCTGCGCGTTAGTCGCGCAGACCACCCATCATAAATTCAATGCTGAGGGGATGTCTTGGACATCGAGCGATTTAAATATGTATTATTACACTCGACAGTCAGTCTTGCTTCTTGTAGATGTGATCTTGCTATCACTACCCCTCGCACTTGCGAGCTTTGTCTCCTCTGAGTCCTCCCCCGGCTGTTGGGAAACACATCCTATAGATGTGATAAGCTTCAGCGACGATTACAGTTAAGGTTTTCAGATTAGTACTTTCGCACCGAGCACGATAGTAACGAGACAGTGTCTGGATGACTTACCATTGCAGGATTCATGTAATCTAAGGTACTAATGATTCGAATCTGGTGGCTGACCCCATCTGGTAGATAACAATGATGCTAATCAGAATATCGCAACGACGTCTACAACACCACCTGTGAGCAACAACATTGCATATATGATAGTTTAATCATCCGTTGTTGAAAGACGACACAGTCGTCAACACCTATCTACAACCTTGTAGGAGTCCTCTCCTGCAAACTGCCTATTTTGGCAGTCCACCTTTTCCCATCGATTACAGCCAGGTGTCCCGGCGAAAACGTGCCACCCAATTCGGCAATGAGCTTAGAGCCGTCGATTGCAGCAAGTGTCCCCGCCAGATTTTCTGGGCGTTCGTCGCACAGGGCCACCCATTACTTTTACCCTGCAAGCTTTCCCATCCCACAAAATTTCCCTCCGCCTTGCAACACGTAACAAAAGCGCCCGACCGCCTTCACAATGCCGAAACGAAAGCGCGCAGAGCCCGCCGGCTCCTCATCGCCCAAACCGGCCGCCGACCGCGCTCTCGGGCGCCGCAAATTCAATTGCGCAAAGCGCATCGACGCCGCGCAGAAGCCTCTCGTCGCAGCACTCCGACGCGCCGACGGCCTCGAACGCAAGAAGCACAGCCGCAGGAAGAAGACTGCGCAGGCGAACAATGACGAGAAAGCTCTTGCGAGGATAGAGGCGGAGTATTCGTGTCTGAAGAGCTTGGATTTGGAGAAAGTCGCGGGGATGCACCTGAGGAAGACGATTGGGAAAGTGAAGTCCTTGAGGGAGAGCGGGTGCATGCCAGATAATGTCTTAGAAGTGGAGAAGGAGCAACAGGATGCGGCGTTGTTGAATGTGAAGGGGAGGCTGTTCAAGGTGGATGGGGTGAGGCAGGTGGTGGATGAGACGATTGATGATTTGAAAGAAATCGTCGGGAGTCATAAGGTGGATGCGAAAGTCGAGAAGAACGAGGAAGCTGGCAGGAGTAACCAAACGAAGAAGGCAAGGACAGGCAATCACGAGGATGCGCTGGAGCAAGACGGTGAAGAGGATAGCGAAACATTTGCAGCCCTCGATGCGCTGATCGCCGCGCCATCTTCGGCCGAAGATGATAGCGAAGCGTCCCTCTCTGACGGACATCGCCCGCTTAGCGAAGAAGACGCTGAGAGCCAGAGCGAGGACGGAGACGAGGACGACTTGTCCGATAACAGAGACACCATCTCAGACTCCGCCAATACGCTAGCTTTTCACGACTTCAGCACCGACGAAGAATCAGATGAAACATCAGACTCAGGCACAGAGCATGATGACGCTGTATCTGACTCCGATTCACCCTCCATACCCCTTCCCAAAGCGAAACGAAAGGCCGCCGATGCCGACCTTGCTCCCACCAAGGGCTCCACCTTCCTTCCCGCGCTCAGCCACCCGACCTACATCTCCGGCTCCGAATCAGACGCCTCCGACGTAGACGCCGAAGTTGGGCAGCGCAAAAACCGTCGCGGGCAAAGAGCACGCCAGAAGATCTGGGAGCAGAAGTTCAAGGACAAAGCGAAGCACGTGTTGAAGCAGGAGCGAGATCACGGCTGGGATGCGAAGCGTGGTGCTGTAGGCGAGCGAGGAGGAAGGGGCGGGAGAGGCGGTCGGAGAGGGATGGTTGGACGTGGGCCGGATAAGAGCGGCGCAAATGAGATACCGCTCGGGCCGCCGAAGAAGACGAAGAGAGATGACGCGGGGGCGCTGCATCCGAGTTGGCAGGCTGCAAAGGCGGCCAAGGAGAAGAAGATGGATATCAAGCCTATGGGGAAGAAAGTGGTGTTTGATTGATTCTGGTACCCGTGTATCTTCCTGGATTCGATTGCCTACCAAAGTAGCTCTATGAATTGCCTGCCTGGCCGTGACTGCCCTTAGTAGATGTGCTAGGGCCAGGTCGCGACTGCCTTTTCCAAGGCGGTGTAAGCGCACTGGCAGAGACATGTCCTAGTTCGTCACTCCTTTGTTGCACTTCCTCCACCTCATTCTCCCACCTTTTTCGGTTCACGATCCCCTATCGCCTTTCTTTTACGAGCATTCTCGGAGTGGTCAATGTCTACGTACTGGTGGCTACTTTCGTCGTGCCTGCCTGCTACCGGAAATGAAGGCAGTCACAATGCCGCGAGACTTGTTCTTCAAGGCGCACACTCTCATTAGATCCGTGTCGCCTCCTTGCCGTAGGCAATTTGAGTACCTCGCTAGTACTCACTCCAATGTGCTTCCGCCGATATGCCGTGCTCTGCTTCAGAATAACCTATGCCTGGTTATATTGTGGATTTTTCCCATTCGGAATGGATCGTTGTGGGTCCTCAGGCTCCCAAAATCGTATCCGGAACCGTCCCGAGACACGTCGCCATCTGTGAGACTATCCAAATCCGCTATCACTATCCGTACTCGTTCAACGAGCTGTCTAGGATCGGGCCTTGGCTGTGGTGACGGTCCCAGGCACTCGTCCATTACGCGTTTCACCAACCTGCTATAACGCGCCTCATCCGGCAACCCCTCGGTTATTCTTTGACCCATCTTTGCCATGTCAAGGATTGATATGGCGGGGTGAATCCTATCATCCCTACTCGGACCACGCATATACGAATTATATCTTGTTCGAATCGCATGTACTTTCTCTGACGAGAGACGGGCGTGCATGAGATTCCATATCACGCTGGCCAAGGCCCAGGTATCCGACTTGACGTCCAGGCGTATGTCCGCTCGAGGCTGGTTTTGGCGGCCGCCCGGACCATTTCCTTTATGGGTTATCAAGCAGGCATAAATCGGTTCAGGAGAGTTTGGTCTCTTACTGGCGACATATACCCTTCAGTTCCGCGAGCTCTAAAATTGACAGCAGTCTCATCCGTAAGCCTAGTGGCTAGATCAAAGTCCGCCAAGACTGCTTGAGGGTACTCCCCGTCCTGAGAGCGTGGAAAGATGTTGTGCGGCTTGATGTCGCAGTGTAACAGCGCGGCCTCCCAAATTGGATCGAAATCAAAATTCTGCTGATCATAGTCACTCTGGCGCCGGGGATCTTCGACACCCGTGGGGTAGGGAACGAAGATTGTCCCCGTCTGTAATTCATAGAGTGCCTCTGCCATCTCGACGAGTGCCTTGGCCAGGAACAGTTCTGGGACCTTGCTGCGAAAACGTCAGTCCACGATTCGTCCTCTAACGCAAGTCTACTCGCTTTCGGGAGTCACGCCGCCGCTACTTACCTGAATTGTTCATAAGGAGGCACAGGTACTTGCTCAGTCGGGGTTGCACTTGCATATTGATTGAAGAGCTTGCGAAGATCTCCCCCGTCGCAGAAGTCTGTGTAGCTCTTGACACCGTAGAACCAAAGGCGCATTTCAGCACCATCATCATCCGCTACTGGGTTACAATCCTCATCCTCATGCGAACAAGGCCACGTGAACGGCTCAGAATGCCGGTTCCGGAGTATGTTTGGCGATTTCGTCTGGTTCAGGTACTGGTACCTCTGCACCAGGTTATCCCGCAAGGTCCTGGTCCTCCAACTTGGAACACCAACCGTACTCGCGCGTACCGGGTCACGATCGAGTCAGTCTATCGTCTTGATCACGATGCGCTGTACAATTATCATCAGCTTCTATGAACCCTTTCTCATCGGAATCATCTTCTAGGCATGTACTTTTCATAATGAAAGGGAACTCACATCTCTCAACCTCCCCTCCCCATCCTCGCCCACATACAATACCACCGACGTAAACATGGTCCGCTCCTGGACCGACACTCCCCTTTCATAAATCGTCCATGCATACCGCCAATTTAGCGCTCCTGCCGTGCCCAATGTTGGATCTGCCTCCACCGGAATCGTTGGAGACAATGACGGCGACTCATCCACGGCATCGTCTATTACATCCACATCCACAGCGACATTCCCGCACCCCACTCGCGCCGTTTGAATGCGCTGCGCGCGCTGGCCGGCATCCAGCGCGAGCGCGGAGTTCGCCTGGTTGTAGTTCCCATCGCCTGTCCAGAGGTGTATGCGCGTGTCGCCCGCGATGTGGGCGCGCTGGGAAATGAAAGTCGTACCGGAAGTCTACGATTGCGGGTATATAGCGAAGATGGCGATATCTGAGGCTAATCACGTTGGGGTCTAGTAGGTGCGTGCGGGTTGTAAGGTCAAACTGACCAAGGGCAAGGATGCATTCTTTATTTTGGAAAACGCATTTCCGCATTTGGGTATGTCGTGATCGGCCTTGTACGTCAGTGCGATGGGTTTGGAGCTTTCGGGTTTTTAAGATTCATGCCGGAGAAATCTATTTGAACAAGTGCAGTGCATATGTATAGCTCGGTAAGGTAACATACGGAAGACGATAAGCGGGTGAAGGGACAAAACTCAAACGAAAATTTTCCCCGCACCCTCGCACAACACATCTAAGCAGTAGAATAACTTGTAGAACATCTTTATAGCTTTAATAATCTATATAATACTTATTTCTATTATACGAAATTACCTTAGTATGCCTAGTTAGTATTTAGACCTAGGTTTTAGTATTATTACTTACATATAATAGTAGGCAATCGCCCTCTTATTAACCTAACTCTATATTAACTAAAGCTTTATAGGCTCTTCTAGAAAGGCCTTACACTAATTAAATTATTATATATCTTTATAATATATATTAGATTAATATAAATACTTATATAATTAAGTAGTAGTTTAAAAATTAGTATCTCTAGCGTAGGCTTCCTACCTATATTAAAGAGGCTACTAAAAAGCGCATTTAAGTCCTTTTCTTTAAAGTTAGGCTTAAAGATAAAGAAATACTTGCTATATTATAAGTAAAAGGCTTTAATATTAAGAAATATGCCCTCGTACAACTACGCTTTAAGCTTAGTCTTTAGCGCTATATAAGAGGAGTAGAAGAATAATAAAAGGTAAATAAGCTTATATAAAAACTTATTACTAAGGAGCTTAAGAAAGGTATTATTAATAAGTATAAGTAAGAATACCTTTACACCTACTTTTATTAGTAAGGCTATATTATTATAAGGGATTAACTTTTTTAGGCCTATTATATAATTAACTTTAAAGCAGTTAAACGACGTAAATAAGATTTTTAACGCTACTAAGGAGAGTATATTATTCTTAGTCTAAACTTTATTTAGTTAATTAATAGATGCTATAAACTCTACCTATATAGTATTAAAATATATACCTGCCTTAATGTATATTCTAAATATATTATCTAGATATATATAGGAATATTAGCTTTAATAGCTGTTAGCTGTGCTCATTAGTTCTTCTATACTTTAAAAGAAGTATAGATACAGCCACGCTTCGTACGATTAGACAGAGGGGGTGAGACAGTAATGCTAGCAGACGCTTATTACCAGCTTCAAAGCTTGTATCAACCAGACCTCGAGTTCCAGGAGTGCTATCTGTACGGCACAAGTACATCAAACCAGCGTATTGAAGCATGGTGGGGTCAGCTTTCAAAGGGAATTATCTTTCGCTGGCGGGTAAGTCTCTCGTACGCAGTGCTTTATGTTTTCTAATTAAATACAGAACTACTTTGCAAGCCTTCGTACGCAGGGGCATTTCTTAAAAGACAATCTAGTAGACCAGATTAGTCTATATGCTGTTTATATTCCAATTCTGCGAGGGGAGCTCTACAACTTTGTACGACTCTAGAATTCCCACTCAATCCGGAAGCAGGCGAATCGGCAAAATGCTGTTGTTAGAAAGCCATTCATGCTCTATCACTATCCAGGGAGCCATGTTCAGAACTAGGGAATACCCTTTAATAGCGAGCAGCTTCGTACGATAAAGGAGGGTGTTGGCGAATGGGAGATTAATGCATATCTTCCTTCTAAGACACTAAGCTGGTGTAAAGGTGTGCTCGAGTCTATTAGGTTTGATAGTGCATCTGCAGCGCAGTCTCTCTCTGTTAATCGTACGACACCTTATCTGGACGTCTACCTCTACCTACGGAGATAGGCGCAATTCTATATAGAAAATTAGTTCTAGCCGCTGCTCTCTCTTCTTTCTGCTCTAGTAGGTGCAAGAAATTGGCAGGTAAGTATCTTATACAATTAATATAAGAAGTAAAACTAAGTAAATATAGCCTAACTCTAAAGCAGTCAGAGAAGTAGACCTCGAAACTAACGTATAAGACTTAGAAATACTAATAGATCTAGAAATAGTATAGTTCTCTTACTTATATGTAATAACTAAGCTATTTATATATATTTTATTACTTAAATATTATTATCTCTTATAGTATAAGTTTTATCCCTCCTTTCGTCTTTTCTTTTGTCGTATAATATAAGTATATTAACTCTAAGATACTACTTAGAAATAGGAGAGCCTTATTCTAAGCACCCTTCCTTATTTACTTTCTATCTAGCTTATTATGCTCTTCTTCAGCCATTATTAAGCACATAGAAAGTAGAGAATAAGGATATTATTATTTTAAATAATACTTTAGACACTAAGAAGGCTATATTTATTCTATTTATTAAAGTTATAGGTTATATAATAGTAGAAAATGCACGATAGTAATTAATCTAAAAGACTATTTAATTTATAGCTTAAAAGCTATTTAATTTCCTAGTTCTTCTATATATCTGCCTTGTACGATATAAGGTTATAAATAAAGGTACTTAGTTAAGAAATAGGTTTATAGAATATAAGATTCTTTATACGTGTAATATACCTTTTATCTTTTCTTAATTAATTAAAGAATAGAAAAGATCTAACTTTAAATTTTAAACGCTATAATAAAGGGGCCTAATAACTTACTTTAAATACATATTCTTTTAGAGATTATATAATATAACGTTAATAATATCTTAAATACTCTACTATACCTTACTATAGATATTAAGAAAGATAGCGTTATAGAGCTTCTTAAGAGTATAGGTAGACTCTATACAATAAAAGAGCTTTTTAAGGGTAAATTTTTAAAAAAAATAAACTCTAAAACTACTATACTTGTCGGTTCACAGGTAGCAAGGAATAAACAAGTAACTCTCTATCTTTGGTATCTGGTGTCTGTCTTGTCTTGTGTGTGTGCTATGATAGTTCTATATACCTTCCTTCCAGTTCTTGTGGATGTGATAGAGTACCAGGTGGTGTGGAGGCGAAGGGGTTTCGGTACAGTATCAGGTTAACTAGAAGTGAGGGGGTACAGGGGTATGATAGGGTTACTGTCACGGTTTAGAGTCTCCCTTTCCCCACTTGCAGTGGCGCCTCACCTGTGTTGAGATGCGACTACCCATCCTACACTAGCGCTGTTTACAGCCACTCATGTATACCTACTGTTCGTAGCTTCACCCAATACAACAACAAGTACAATTCTCAATTTCTTCCTTATGCGTATGGATCACTAGCTCTCACAGTTACACAGTTCCCTTAGTGCGGAAGGCGAGGCTGTGCAGACAATACTATATCTTATACTTAAGTAGCACTAAGATAAGTAGTTATTATATAATAAAGATCTTAATTTATCTCTTATTAAGATGCCCGTACGCTTAAAGAAAGCTATTAAAAAGGAAAGAAAAGTTAAGGAGAAACTTTTATAAATTAAATAAAAGTTAAAAATACTAAAGCTAAAGCACTATATAAAAAAAAGTCCTTATATAAGAGAAAACGCGTAATATTTTAGGTATTAAATATTTAAGAAGCTTAGTCTCCTAAACTTCTAAATATTAATATTAAAAATAAGAAGGATTCTATGCTATATAGTCTTTACTATTGGCTTCAAACCTGCGCAACACTGCTATGGCTTTCACCGCCATGCAGTTTGCCTGTGGTTTGTTGCGTAGTTTGCCTGTGGTTTATTGCGCTAGTCTTAATTAGGCTAGCAGGGGACAAACCACGCTTAATAAATACTTCTCACAACAGCCCACCACAATAGATCTACAATTAAGAATCAAATTAACACCACATCGTTGCAACGAAGTCTTGATCCAACAGCCTATTGCCGTATTAACACTGATCAGTGGTTGCTACACCACAGATTGGCAAGATATACTGTGTACAGGGAATCTCAGCGCACGTTTCAGGCTGAGTATTCTGGCGATAGAAGCGGTTAGCGCATGCCTCCTCCCCTACCAAGGCCCAGGATACAGCATCGCTAGTGCGAAGTACAGGTACGACAAGCTCACTGCTATCCTGTATCAGGATCAGCGGCGCCTCGTATTTGAAGGATCTCTCCGCCTGGATTGTCCCTACCAAGGCTTAGTTCGGAAGGAGATTTGCGTCAACCACGCCAACTCTTATTAAATCACACTAATTACAGGCCCACATCCAAAACGCTATTATAAAATACACCTAAATAAAGAATCGCTCGTGGTACCTAGATAAGACAATCTATAAGGACTAGTACGCTAACTAAGATTTTAACATCGCTAACGCTATCGTTAATACAGACAAACTTAACACTATAGTTATTAACTAGATAATATAGGTAGAAGAAGATAATATATTTAACCTATTTCTACTACTTAAGTTTAAGAAGTATTTCGAGAATTTTACCCGCGATCTCTTTAATAGTATTAATAAGCGCATCTAAAAAGCACTTAAAGAGCTCCTCCGCTAGCAAGGCATCTATATTAAGCAAGGTAATAGTAATAATCTCCCTAACTAATTCGCAGAACTCCTCATATTAACCACTATCTTAAAATAGCCCGCTAAGCATCTTAAGCTTATAAGACTCTACGAAGGCTTCAAGTGCCACTAGATTATAAATAATAAAAAATAATAGTAGCAGCAGCAAGCTCTGCTAGGTAGAGGATTATTATTATTATTATAACCTAGATTTACGCTTGTGTAGAATAACTCTTATTTGCTTACTAACCTTGCCAAGTTATACACGCCGGAGCAAAAGTATTTAGGTAATAAATATAATATCCTTAAGACAAAGATTAAGGTGTTTAACGACCTCTACACTAAGATTAGGATTAATAAGGATAAGTAGTACAAAATAGTACTTTCTATTATACTTACTAGCTAAGCGCTTTAGTATTACTATAATTACATTGCTCCCTAGGCGCTTACGCTTACTTATAATATAATGCTTAATAAGCTACGCACGTACTTTAACACTATATAAGCTTACTAAATATACCTTTAAGAGTGGTATAGCACTACGCTTAAGAGCGTTATAACTACTAACCTTAAAAAAGACCCTATAGAGTGTCTTAAAATAGTTATTAGTAAGATAAACATGCTCTATCAGGCACTATTACAAGACTAGGGTAAGAGCTATAATTAGTATTTACTTGCGTAATAGCTCCTTAGCGCATGTCGTAGCATTAAAGCAACTACTATGGCTTGCTTAAAACTAGTAACTATATTTAAAGGTGTCACTGTAGATCTTTGCAACGCAGTTAGTATATAGTTAAGCTATTATCTTAATAGCTAGTTTTTATTACGAGATATAGATAAGCAGTATTACACTAACTGCTGCTATATTTATAATAATTAACAAGCTACAGGATTATTAGATAATAACTACTATAGTCACCGCTATTAAGGTTAAGGCAGATCGCGCGGTAATTAATTTAATAATAATAATTATTAGTTAAACTACTTAGGCAATCGCTATAATAAGACATGCTTTATTTATAAGCAGCCTAAGTGCTAATTAACTTAACACTTAAAGAAGGAGCGCATGGAGCATTACCAACGCTATAACTAATACGCTTAAGATAATCCTAATACCCTAAGCTATAAAGTGTTTCTCGCTGGCCATAAAGGCATAGAGCTTGAAGACAGCGACGGCAGCGACAATAATGCTAGTAATAATAATATTAAAGCATATTTTACTAACTAAGTCTACTTAACTACATCTTGCGGTAAGGTTAACGGCGACGCTATTGTCTCTAGCCTTAATAACGCTGCCGCACTTTATGCAATTATAGGCAATAATCCTTATATTTTTAGTAAAGTAAATAAAGATGCTTAACTCTTCTTATTTAATTCACGCTACGGCGCAGATATCTTTTAAGATATTATACCTAACACTAGTGTAGCCGGTGTCTTAACTACTAATAAGATATAAGTAAAGGCGCTGTAGCTTATCTAACTATTTATAGTCATTAATAAGTCTACCGCAAGACGTTGTTAAATCTAATTTAGAAATAATCTAGAGTATTTCTCCCTTAGCGACGTTAATGTTAGCACGCTATTTAGTATAATTACCTTTATAGTAATGCTAACTAATACACTATTTTTGCTTTGCTTAAATAATATAGATTATTATAGTATCTTCTTTAATAACATCGATAATATGCTTGTTTAAGGTGGCAAAGAATTCCCAATTGTCCGTAAATAGGGACATCCATGGCTCCTGCTTAATAAACAAGAGACTGTTATCTACTACTTAACTAAGACTAAGCTACGCTAGCTTTACTAACGCTTTAGCCATTTTGCTACTAGACGACTGCACAAGATCCTTAGCAAAGCAGGCTATAAAGATATTAATAAGGATATTATTAATCGCATTAATAAGTACTGTCACTAGTATTAAATCCATAGCAAAGCACCTGGCCGTTTCCGCTTTACTATTCGCGATAATATAGACTTTAACTTATGCGTTATTATTAATATAATGTACATTAATTAGAAACTAGTGCTCCACGTAGTTGATAAAGCCATAGCTTTTTAAGCTACTTGATTTATGCTAAATATCTAGGCAAACACTACTTAGGATCTCCTTCGCGCCATGTAGATTAACATGTACGTTAGTCCTCCTAACGTTATTAAGATAGATGCTGGCAAGAACTTTATTACTAATAAGTTTATTAATAACGCCACGTCACTTATAATTAAGGTTAAGGAAGTCTTAGTAGAGGCATATTATTTAATTAGCAAGGTTAAGCGCTATTATGCTCCTATTTGCCGTGCTTATAGGGTAATCTTTGTAGATGTTGGACGCACAATCGCTCTCGAACATATCTTATAGATGGCTATTAAGGCTGTTAATAACACCGCAGGTCCTAACAGACTTGTCCTAACTCTTCTTATCTTTAGAGCATATCCTCGCCTGTTAAAGAAATTACCACTATTACTATCTATTACCGCCCGCGGCGCTGTAGTGCGTAAAGTAATAGCTAAAGTGCGTAAGATTAAGGTAAAGCGCTAAGTTAATAAGGCTCTTATAACTTACAATAGTCCTAACGCAACTAATATCTTACTATTGCCTATTCTAAGTAGCGTTAAGGTCTGGCAGGAGAACTATAGATAGTCTAGCCCACATTAGATAATCGTCCTCTACGTTAATAAGTAATTCGTGGTTATTAAAATTAATAATAAATAAGTTACCTTTTGCATCACCGTAGTGCGCCCGTATTATGTAGATAATACGACTATTATTACCCCTCCCGTAAAGGACGAGGACAATAGTAGCTTTAATAATAATTTTACTCCTATTATAGAGGAGCCTGCGCCTAAGCGTAAGCGCGATAGGCTAAAAGGCTTAAGAAATAAGCTAAAACCTAATAAAGTTATAACTACTATAGTTAACCTTAATTAACGTAAGCGTAATAATCTTGTCCTAGCTAAGAAGCTGCGAGCAGTCAGTAAGATTATAACACTAAGGTAACTATTTAAAGTATTTATAAAGGTAAAGATTAACGCCCTTATAACATAAAATATCTTTTACTTTAAGAAGTATAGTCCTTACTATTATAACAAGGTCCGTATCTTTAAGTTACGTATTATTAATAAAGTTAAGGGCAAGACTACTAATCGCCCGTATAAGAAGTCCTATCTTATTATCTAAGGATACGCTAATAATAATAAAAAGCTTGTCTTAACATAGTCTCTTACTATCCAGCGTGCAAGCCAGCGTGTAATTATTGCTCTAGCACCATTACTATTAAAGCTAGGCATGTACCTCTGGCTCCGTGACATTACTCAGGCCTATACGCAATCGGATGATCCACTCCAGCGTACTATTATGGCTAATATACTAGCCCAGCTCAAGGAAAGTTATCTAACAAACATAGTTATAGTTATTATTAAGCCACTATACGGCATTACTAAAGCAGGTGCCTATTAGTAGTTAACGTATAATAAACACCACACCGAGACTCTCTACATGGTAATATCTACTTATAATCTATACCTACTTATTAGTAAGGCTAGTAGCAAGTGCTTTAGCATTATTAGCATATAAACTAACGACACGCTTAGTCTATCTAATAAAGCTTTTGCAGACCTTAAGGACTAAGAGCTACGTTTTAAGGCTAAGCCTAAGTAGTTTCTTTTATTAGACGCGCAAATTGACTTTAACGGCTATATTATTAAGCTTAATAATAATAATCGCGCCATTACTCTGCGCTAGAAGAAGCAAGGCAAGAAGCTAGAAATAGCTAATAATAAGTAATTATATATTTAATAGCGCGCTCGAGGTGCTTATATTACGATAATCTATTAACCTAAGGCGAGCTTCGACCTCGCCGCCGTAGCCTAAGCGAGTGAGCCTATAAAAGAAGAAATTGTTAGATTAAATAAGCGCATTATCTAGTAGAAGGAGAATATTACTCGCGGCCTTAACTTTATCCTACTAAACTTAAGCAACTTAAAGCTATACGCCTTTATTAACGTATTATTTACTAATAATAAGGACATGTTATTATAAATAGGCTTCGTAATTACGCTTAGTAATAAGACTAAAAATAGTAATTGTAACTTTAAGTTTACTAGTAATATTATTTACTAGTTATTTATTAAGTGTAAGCGCGTTACTCGCAGCGTCCTTATATCTAAGATCTACACGATAGCCTATAGAGTTAATATTATAATTATAATTAGCGGTATAATTAATATAATTATGTAGCGACTTAACCTCCCTAATATCTCTATTGTCGTGTGCACTAACTTACGCTCCTTATATAATTACCTTATTAAGCTTAGCACTACTAAGGAGAAGCGCCTTATAATTAACATTATAGCTCTACGTAAGGCCTATAAGCGTAATAATCTTATAGACATCCGCTGGATTGATGGACGTGACAATCTAGTAGACTTAATAACTAAGGCTAGCTCTAACTTAGCTATAAAGCATCTTATTAACTATAACTAGCTTGAGCTTCGCGTGCAAGGCTAGGTCAATTATACTAAAGTTAATACCCTAGAGTATAATTACAATAGTAAGAAGTAGTAAGTCTACAAAAGGAGTAGTAAGATAAGCACTAAGAGGACGCGCACTAGCGCTAGTCTAGTTAAAAAACTAGTAACTATTATAGATTGTGTTTTATTGCAGATTTAAGCGTTCTGGGCTAAACTGGCCACACATAGTATAAAAGAAAAGATAGCCAGTGTTAGCTTCAAACCTGCGCAACACTACTATAGCTTTTACTACTATGTAGTTTGCCTATAGTTTGTTGCGCAGTTTGCCTATAGTTTATTACGCTAGTCCTAATTAGGCTAGCAAGGGACAAACCACGCTTAATAAATACTTCTTATAACAGCCCACCACAATAGATCTGCAATTAAGAATTAAATCAACACCACATTATTGCAACGAAGTCTTGATCCAACAGCCTATTACCATATCAACACTTTACTTAAAGTATTAAAAGATACATATTATCTTCTTAGCACTATATTATCTTCCTGTCTCTCTCCTTACAAAGTAATATTTATTACCCTGGCTGACATGGGCTGCTTAATAAGCAACTGCGATAATTTTTTTCGCGACTGGCGATTGGCGATTGAGTTTTGTCCCTTCACCCGCTTATCGTCTTCCGTAGTAACTTAACTCTCAAGACTCATGGTGTTTTTTTCTTTGACAGGCACCCGTCTTCCTTCACAGCTTCATCGGACTCTATTATTCATCGTTCGTCATCCTAGATTTTAGCACACCTATTTAAGCTGGGTCCACATAAACGTCGTTGCATGATCCGCGCTCCCATCCATCTCATCACTGCGACTCAAGCTCCATGCCTGAATCTGTCCCCGCCAGGGCTCACTCCCTACCCGTGTCTATGTATCCACTGGCTTTTAACGCCGCCTGGTTATAACATACGCCCGCCCCGGCGCAAACTGCTCCTGTCCCAAGACCAAATGCGCAAAATCATACGCCGGCTCCGCGGTCAGCCGATCAATCCCAATTAAACTGCATATCTCCTTTAATTGTTCCTGCGCTCTCAGAATAACATCCCTCGCAGTAGGCCTCTGTGTCGGCGCATTCCTAGTGCACTCATTCACGACCCCCTTCAACGACTGCGTCCATCTCTGCTGCTGGGGCGGCAGCGCAACCATCATAGGCCCGTCATGCAACTGCCTCCTTAATTTCGCAAGCGTGGTCTCGAACGTAGCGACCTGCGCCTGGAAGTGATTTACATGGTTGTCGAAGCGTTGCCGGCGGAAGAACTTGTCCTGCAGGTTTCGTACGTCAATAAGCATGGCGAGGTGGGTGTTCATGAGATTCCAGACGACGCCGCCGAGAGCCCAGATGTCGGCTTTCGGGGTCATGGTGGTGGTGAGCCGGTGTGTGGCGCGGAGCCCGCGGACTTGTTCCTATACCAAACAAACTTACATGTCAGAATGTTATATACCCTAGGTATAGATTCAATAGGGAGGGATGGGTAGGGAGAACTTACAGGTGGGCGATACCCGTCTGTTCCGCCAGCCTGCCCGGGAGTGTCGTGCCCCGCGCGGAGCTCAACGGCGAGATCAAAGTCTGCAAGGACGGGCTGGGGGTACTGGCCAGGGATTTTTCGGAGGAGGACGTTGCTGGGCTTGATATCGCCGTGCAGCTAGGGGGTCCAGTGGTTGGCTGCGTCTGAGGGGTTGTTTACCTGGTCACCGGTTATGGTTGTGGAGACTTGGCGGGCGAGATAGTCGAGGGCGATGGCGATGTCGCGGAGGATTATCCAGAGGAAGATTTCTGGGACCTTGCTATTCTCGCCGTCAGTATGATGGCTTCATATTCGGGAGAGCGAAGATGGATATTATGCACTTACGTCTGAGCTTCAAAATGCATAGCGAACAATGCATCGAGATCTCCTCCCGCAAGAAAGTCGGTGTAGGACCTCGTTCCGTGGTACCAGAATTGCAGCGGAAAAGTCTGCCCCTTAGGTCCTTCCCAACCGGGTGGCGGCGGGTCGCTCATATTGACATTACCCTGAGCGTCTAAGTCATCGCGGCAAAACGTCGAGTTCGCCCACGCGCGAGGCCGCAGTATAGAGTCTACCGTCTTCTGAGCCAGCATGTGGTATCTGTTGATCTGCTCATTGATCTGATGCTGAACATGATTGGGCACGGGGGGCGACACGCCCGTGCCGGTGACCGGGTTGGGAGTCGCCCATTCTTCTACCTTGAGGACAATTCGCTGCGCAGATAGAGTTAGCACGCTTACTTGCAAGAGTAAAAGGTATAGGGAGAGGCACTTACATCCACAACAGTCCCCGTAGCGGGATCTTCGCCAATGTACAAACGGACGGAAACGAGACCTCTACGGTGAGCGTTTCCATTTGACTTTTTGAGCAACATCTTTGCAAATCGCCAATTAAGGCCCTGCGGATCTACTCCGGGAGGTGGTGGTGTGACATAGTATGCTTCTTCTAGGTTTGTTGGGGCGTCATCATCGTCAGTGAACCACACATCCACTGCCACAGGCGCCGGATTGGGTAGGTTTGGTGGGATCTGTTGATTCTGCGGGTTCTGTGCATTGGGGTGGGTTTGGTGGGTTTAGCGGAGCCTGTGCAGCCTGTGGAACCTGTGCAGCCTGTGCGGGCAGTTGTGGTTGTTGTGGGGGCGGCGGAGCAAGCGGACCATTCCTCAGATGTAGCGGTCCTATATATGGAGGATTTCCGTTCGCAATACGTTGATTCGCCTCATTCTGCACCAACTGGTTCTTAGCCTGCGGATCAAGACCCGTCCTTACAAGACCGAGAAAGCGTCTCATGCGAGCATGACCGGCTGTGAGGGCTGCTTGAGCCGGCTGGCTTGCATAATTGATGTAGGCGCTGCATTCATCGGTTGTGGTCAGCACCGTGTCAAAGTCAGCTCTTTCTTTGTTGTTGCGGAACTGGTAGTTGCCTATGGGGTGCGTTTGGCCCGGAAGCTGAGGAGCTGCCATTATCGGTTGTGTGGGGAATATGCACCCAGAAAGAAAAATTGCAAGAGTTGCTCTGAGCTGGCGAGACGGATTTCTGCACTTCAGGGGATTGAGCGGTGTTGGTACATCACAAACACATGGTCGAAACAAATGATGCAATTGTGGTGCAATCAGGGGTCTTTGTTCTTCAGCTACCAGATCCCGCATCTGGAAACTCTCCGCAGCTCCTTTGCAAACCTGCAGTGGCGTTCTTCATTGCTGTGCGGGACCTATCTAAACATGCTTTCAGAGCAGTTTCGGCGAAGCGCGCGAACGACATTATCAACGTGCATTTCATGCAAGATTTCTCTGCCCTGTTGGGTATGTAATGAAGCAAACGTAATGGATACATCTACGAAACTATCACACTGCCTGCCTCCGCACCCAAATTGGACAAAATCATTCGAGCACAAAAGTCAGATTCTTGACGTGCTCATTCGCATACATAGGCACAAAGTCGCTCGTCATATACCAAGTCGGCTTCGGCATCGTGTCGTAAACCAGCTTCCCGTTAACCTTCAAATTGATGAACTTCACGAAAGTGATTGGGCGCTCCTCATTGTATCCCACCAAGACGTTCATGTTGGAATGACTCCCGTTATAGACCAGGTTTCGGATCGTCACGTTGTGGATGCCACGACCAGGCGAAGTGTTGTACTTCTCATTGTACATGACGCGCATATTGATAAGTTGGCCCTGCCTAAAGTCCTCGACGCGGAAGTCGTCGACCAGGACGTGCTGCACGAGGTTGTCGTCCCCAGGGTTCAGCGCAATGGTGCCTTGGTACAGCGTCTGCGGCTCGCGGTGGTCCAAAACGTCAATGTTACGAATCGTGAGATGTTCGATGACTTCAGGGTCGATAGAGTTGCCATGTGTGCCGATATTGATTGGGTGGGCGAGGTCAGCCCACAGAGACGAGTCTTGTACCGTAACGTTGCGCGTGCTGCCCCAATAGTTCCAGCGATGCGCGTAGATGGCAATGTTATCGTCCGAGTTGCGCATGAAGATGCCTTCAATCAGCACATTCTCAGAGGAGAAAACGTCGATGCCGTCGCCGTTGCCCTTGGAACTGAAGCCGTGGAGATTGCGAATCGTTGTGTCTTTGGACTGCCCGAGAGTTACGACGTAGCCGCCCGGGGTGAGGATCGTGATTCCGTCGATGAGGATGTTGGACGAGTTCTCAGCCAGGATACCGCCGGTGGGTGGTTGGTACATGAACCCTCGACCGCGAATTGCGGCATCATGTGCCTCGTAGAAGTGAACTGTGGATCTCAGAACTGCCCCCGCGGCGAGGTAGAGCGTCTGTCCGCTGGTAATGTTGATAGAACCTCCCGGGAAGCTGTGAGATCCTGGACCCAGATATATGACGCTGGAGCTGTTGCCTGTCGGAGCTTCGAGATCTGGAGTGTTTGACAACAGGTGGAGGACGTCCCAGATATCGCCGTTTACCTCGATGACAATATTTCGGGGCTTCGAAAGTGTGAAGGTAATTTCTGAGCCACTGACCGTCGGCTTGATGTCGTATGATAGTGGCCTGATCGACACCGATTCGACCGAGCCGGTGTAAGTGAGGGCTACCTCGACTTGGTCGCAGAAATCGAAGTATCCGACGGAACCATAGTGAACTATGCTTTTACCACTGCTAGTGTTGACTTCCGATAAGGGAACCTCCCAGAGATCCAGACTTTTCCACGAAGTGCCAGAGGAACGGACTTTGGCTGCAAATGTTTCTCTGGTTTTGAATTCTGCAGGGACTGGGTGCACCTCGGGCTGACATAAAGAACTATTGAGACTTTGTGCGGCGCATGCTGCAGCCCATATGAGGAGCACGACGCCCCTATAAAGGATACCAAGATGGGCTGCCATGGCGTAGGTCGACCGTTTAATTGATGGAATGGATCGTGCAACAAAAGAACTTGTCTATATCAATCAAGACCCAGGACAGAGATAGCACTCACAGGACAGTAACTCATGGTACTTATGTCTAGCATGTCCATCATTTAGCCCGAAGGAACAGCACCCTAGGTGCAACGTTAGTACACGAATTCCGCTGGATTTCTTCTCAAGCGAAGCGACAAGGTGCAAACCCCACAAGTCTGACATCGATCAGCGATGGCAGTGGTTCGGTGTAATTGCCGGCCCGCCGTCCGATGTATGTTTCGACACGTGCGGGAGCTTATAATTAGCCGGTCTACAGAACTAGGTGCATGGGAGTGGGGCTGGTTAGTGGTGGTGCTAAAGATTCCAGTCCGGTAGTTTAATTCTCCTCGACCTTTCCATTTACGGAGTTAGCATTATGTACCCCAGATGCACAACTGCGGGAAGGTTTTCGGCACAACGACCGGCCTCGCCCCTGATCGCCGTCCGCAGTAGAACCGCTCCTGACATTACAGGATCAACCTTGTGCTTGAAGGATCAATTGTATTTGAAGGCATTGAGAATATCCAAACGAAACACATTCCCATTCTTTGTTTCTTCCGCACCACGACGTGCATTCTTTGTAGATACCTTTTGATCATGCGCTTTTCACTTCTTGCAATTCAAGTTCTTCTGCTGGACCTGGGGTCTGCCTTTACTCATCCCAGTCTGCTTCACACGAAAGCAGATCTCGACCGGGTGATCGCCAAAGTCAAGGCTAACTCGGAGCCATGGAAGACTGGCTGGACTATCCTGACCAGCAACTCGCATGCCTCGGCGACATACAAGCCTAGTCCTCAAGCGACTATCTATCGCGGCAAATGCGATGGATGCCCGGCGGAAAACTACAGCAAGCTCTATAACGATGCCGCCGCCGCATATGCCCTCGCTCTTCGCTGGAAGATCTCGGGCGACACGTCGTTTGCCAACGCGGCAAGGGCGATCTTGGATGGCTGGGCTTCGACGCTGAAGGAGATCGGTGGCAATTCAGACAAGTTCCTCGCGTCCGGAATCTACGGTTACCAGCTTGCCAATGCAGCCGAGATCCTGCGCTCATACTCGGGTTGGCCCGCGTCGAGCTTGAACAAGTTCTCCACTATGATGCGGGACGTCTTCTACCCAATGAACAACAGGTTCATGGTCAAACACAACGATGCGGCCGTCGACCACTACTGGGCGAACTGGGAGCTGGCTAACATCGCAACCATGCAAGCCATCGGTATCCTCTCCGACAACCAGACCATGTACAACGAGGCAGTTGGTTATTTCAAGAATGGGCAGGGCAATGGAGCTTTGCCCAAGGCGATCTGGAAAGTGCACACCGAAGCCGGCTTTGGAAAGAAGCTGGGTCAAAACCAAGAGGCTGGGCGCGATCAAGGCCACGCTACGCTCGACTTCAGCTTACTCGGCGTCATCGCTCAGCAGTCATACAATCAGGGCGACGACTTGTTTGCGCTCCTCGATAACAGGATTCTCGCGGGGTATGTTGACTTCAGATTGAACTCGTGAACTGGGTCGGCTAACTCATAACCAACAGGTCCGAGTACGTCACAAAGTACAACCTTGGTCATGACGTCCCGTACTCCACATACACCAACAGCGACGTCACCCAGCCAGGTATTAGCTCTTCTGGCCGTGGAGCTATTCGCCCAGCGTGGGAGCTAATACACGCTCATTATTCGTCCGTCAAGGGACTGAACGCATCCTGGACGGGACAG
Source organism: Bimuria novae-zelandiae CBS 107.79 (assembly GCA_010015655.1). Classification (NCBI taxonomy): domain Eukaryota; kingdom Fungi; phylum Ascomycota; class Dothideomycetes; order Pleosporales; family Didymosphaeriaceae; genus Bimuria; species Bimuria novae-zelandiae. Next base: position 338,202 of record ML976704.1, on the reverse strand, counting down.
ATGCGAGATCTTGTGAACAAGCAATCTGGAGGCGCCGAAGGTGGAGGTGGCAACTACGGTGGATCCAGTGGTGGTTTCGACCAGCTGGGATACGGGACGCTTATGTACCGTTTGAAGGCCTGAGGAACGGACACAACATTGAATAACGCATGGGCTCACCGGATGTTGCCAAGTCATTCTTCCCCCTTTCTTGTATCTTTTCTTTGGCAGCACATTCTCTTCTTCTTTCGACTTGAGGGCCAGAGAGCGAGGTTGCTGGCTTTCACGAATACATACTTTGTTTTTCCTTGCAAAAATGTAAATCGTTTGGACCCCAAAGTGGAAGGGGACTCGTCATTCACTTACGAGAAGGACTGTGTCCTTTCTTTTCTTTTCAGAGCGAATATCATGTATTTACAGGTATATATTTGAATTGCACTTTGGAGACTTGTCTCCAGTGCTCATGATTGTCCTCTCGCGATGCTTCGCCCAGGTGTTGTGTGTCGCATGATGTGGGCAGGCAGGCAGGCAGGCATCTAAGGACAAACAAGCTGTATTGCTATCTGCAGAAAAGAGTGTGTGGAGTGAGGAGTCTCTCGGCAGAAGGAAAACGGGCGAGAGTCTGTTGACTTAGAAGTCCGTGCACCTAGGTGGTGCCTTCCACACACACCACCTCTGACGTCAGTCACGTGGTTACACATGACCTATTCAGGTCGTTGAAGACGATAAAAGAAAAGCTTCGCCCAAGTGATATTTCAAGTTGTTCAAGCACGATTGGCAGCCAATGTATATTTTGGGAGCTTATTCCACTTACGCAAATTTCATAAAGTCAACGGAAACGCCACCCAACCTGATAGCGGAAGAAGCAGCCTTAAAGGGAATTTCCCTAGAATACACACAACCGCCTACAGCTTGACGCCTATATACGCCAGCAGAAGCTTTTCTCTTATTGTCTTCAACGCCCTGAACAGGTCATGCGACACACATCAACCAAAAACGTGACGATTTCAGCAACAGAAGGGCGCAGCAGAAGCTCATGCATATATGACTAATTGATTGACATTCATATCAAAACCACCGTCCTAGTAAGACCAAACCAAATCTCCCCAGCTAGACACATCGTTCGACTTTGTCTGTCCTTCAAACCCCTGCGCCTTCTTCGCCTTGCTTGTCCACGGCGCATCCAACCCGCGCTTCACCACAAACTCATAGTACACAATATCCCACATCGGCTTACCCTTGTTATCGATGCCAAAGTTCGCCGTGGAGATGCTGGCCCACGGCCCGTTCACCAAAATAGCCTCGCAGCGGTACCACTTCGGATCATATGTAACGGTGCCGTTCAGGTTGAATTTTGCCGTGTACTCCGCGCCTTTGAGAATACTATTCTCGCCCACGCCGTAAAGGTCAGAGCCCTGGCTCTGCGCAACTCGCGCGGCGTAGGCCGCCCACGCAATCCCGGACATGACATGGCCTACACCTCTGTATTAGTATAACTTCCATGGCGCACTCCTCAACCTTCGAAAGTCTGGAAAACGTACTCTGATCCCTTCCGGACTCAACCGACTGCCCCGTCTCCGGCTCCCACGTCCAAGGCGCCCCCGCACACTTATTGTTCAAGTACTCATTAACCGCATAATTCCACAGCATCACATCATCCAGATACACCGCAAACGACATCATCGCCTTGATGCTCGCCATGCCGTAGTTCGCCTGTCCGACGACCGTAGACTGCCGCGAGAATAGCCAGTAGATCTGGTTCGCGAAACCCGGACTACCCTGCCACTTCGCGCCGGCTTCGGTCCAGCCGCCTTCCCAGCGCATGATCTCTGCAGCGTTGACGAACATGTCGCCGTCGAGCCCGATAAGCAGCGAGCGGTCGGTGCCGATGATGGCGGTTAGATTGGAGCCCCACGCGTCGAGAATGGTGGTGCTGCGCGTCCAGTGTGCGGAGGAGCGCGTGATGTACCACATCAGAGCGTTCTGCCATGCTGCGCGCGCGTCGTTGGTGAAGGAGGTGTAGTTGCTGATGGCGCCGCGGGAGAGGACAGCATGGGGGCCTTGCATGGTGTAAGTAGATTGAGAGTAGCTGTCGGTGCTGAAGGCGGCGAAGGCACTTTTCCATGGCTCTTTGCCGGCGTTGATGTTCGTGCGCATGCGCTCGAGGTCCTCGTGGGTGTGCCAGATGCCGGGGTGGACGAAATCGCCTGGTTTACTCTTGAGATGTTGAGATGGGTCAATGTAGTCACTTCCCATCACGGAGTATATGGGACCGTAGATGCCTGGAATGTCGGTAATGGTTGCGGCGACGGTGTTGAGAAGTAAAGACAGAGAACAAAGCCATGTTATGGCGAACTTTGAAAGCGTCATCTTCAGATGGGTTAGATACTGCATACGACAGCAGGCAGTGGTTCTACTGGAGCCCTTTCAAAGCTTCAAAGTCGATGCATAGTCGAAGGTATAGGTGTACCATTATGGTACCATCATGACCTTCCCCGCCATTACACCCTTCCCTAAAAAAAGTATCTCCACCCGCGCATGCAGCTTGGCAAATTAGCCATTACAGAACGGATGCCGCCGAAGTTGTACGTCGCTATGAGAATACCTTGACCGCCGGGCAGCGGGGGAAGTGTCGGTCCTGTCTCCGCAGGATCTATCAGGTTCGAAAATCCGGGAAAACCTTGGCAAAACCTTATTATGATTCTGGAAATACCTGCTCGACCCACAAATATTAGTCAGTCATCCGATCTAGCTTCGGGTGGGGTAATTTGGCAACCTCACCCCAACAACGTTATCCTCCAACGTTGCCCCCATGAACAATATGCCTCATACTCCTGGGAGACCTACTGGGCATAGATTGCAGCCCTCGGTGCTGCAGGCAGTACTCGAAAAGTTGGCCGCCGGCCACTCAAATTGCTCAATCCAGAGAACAACAGGCGTCGCCTGCTCTACTACTAGGAGGATTAAATTGTCGATGGAGTACTTTGGCCAGCCATACGGGCCCCCTGGTGTTCGGCGTGGGCGCCCACCTATACTTAGTCAGTTTCATAGAGATAAGCTGCTCGAACACCTCAGGGGCAAACCAACCATGTATTTGGACGAGATGCAGGCCTT
>ML976704.1:256719-332373 GCA_010015655.1 Bimuria novae-zelandiae CBS 107.79 | reverse complement strand
TAAAAGTAGGTGTATATTCTCAATAAACATTTCCTGTCACCCATTTTGGGTGGTGGAGAATGAAGGCGGGGAAGCGCTTACTAAAACAGTGGGTCGAGCAGGTATTTCCAGAATCACCGATATTCTTTTTCGCGCGCGCGCCAATTTGTATGGGAAATCTGAACACCAGCGGTACGCGTCAGTTCACCTTTACCACGTTAATTAAAGCCGTATACACGTCTATACTAGCCTTTCTTGGTGTTGCAGTCGCGTGACATATCTCTAGACGCCTTGTATAACTAATAATAACGCGCCGTTGCTACCTTGTTGCCGGACGCGTTCTTGTACAGGCACGACCTATGTGCCTACTATTAAGGCCACGCGTAAGTCCCGTGTGCGCTAAAGGAGACCTGTTGCTGTTAACTTTAAAGTAGAAGCTCTTGTTATAATGACAAGCGCACGCTGGCTAAAGGCTACGCGTAGGCCTGCAAGTTAGTCTAAGAAGTTAAAAACAGCGTCCCGTGGCGCCTACGAGGACTCTCCGAGCGAAATAAGCCTGCCGGTCCCGCCATTATCGTTGTCGTCTCCGCCTCCCACGCCTCCTACTGTGCCAGTTCCTGCACCTGCGCCTGCGCCTGCGCCTACGCCCATACCGCCTGCTGTCGCTGCTGCCGCGATAGTATTGCCCTCTTCGCCGCCGCGCGCGTCGTCGCCAGTACCAGGCCCTTTATATAAGTTAGAGATTAATTATAAGCTGCGTGTAAATAGGGAGGTAAATGTTAAGGACATGGCCTTTACACACCGACGGGAGTTTGTGATATAGGATATGCAGGATATGGTGGATAAGATAGTCCGTGAACTAACGTCTAGAGTTAAAAGGTAAGACTATTATATAGTAGTAATTAAAGTTGCTTTCCGCGCTAAATAAAGGTTAAAGATAACCCGCGCGGCGTTTAAGCATAAAATATTAATAGACTTTATAGAGTAAGGGGACGCGCTTGTAAGGGATATAGACTAGTCTACTAATATAGTGCGAGGTTGCGATTTTATAGAGGTAAGAGTAGAGGTTAGGATAGAGGTTGCTCTCTTGTAGAGGACGTTTTCTTAGACGTACGCTAACGAACCTTCGTCGCCTGGGCATGTTAATACTCCGCCGCTGGTGGTCGCCGCCGCGGTGCCTTGTGGCAGTTGTACGACATAGTTACTGCGGGCGGAGGCGCAGCAGGAGATCTGGCAGTCTTTCGCCGAGCTGCTCAGCAGTATCCACGAGAGGTGGATTTGCCATAAGAATCTCTGCGATAACCATAGCCATTAGTGCTAGGTTCCTCCAACGACTAGTAAACACTTCGCGATACGTCCAGCAGATAGAGAGACATAGACAAAGCAAATTATTAAGGGATAGAAGAGCGCGTCTATTAAGCAGCCACCCCTTTAGCTTATTACGTACTGGCGTAGTAACACAGGTAACTAGCTTAAAGTTAACCCTTATACCCGTAAAGGCAAGGGTAAAAAACGGTTAGGCCGTAATAATAGCTTATCTAAAGAGGAGAGAAAGCGGCAAAGGAAGCGTGTAGAGGACTTAAAGCACTAGAGAGAGTTATAACGTCTTAAAGATAAGGAAGAGAAGCAAGAGGATACGCGATAATAGCGTAAACACAATTAAGAGCGCTAACGTTAATAATAATAAAAAGATAAAGAGGAATATTATTAGCTTAAAGAGCTAAAGCGCTAGGCGCGAGAGACTAAGGCGCGGTAGCTACTTCTTATATAGCGAGAGGCGTCTAAGAGCTGGCCACATGGCCCACGCGCCATGGCGTCTAAGTCTCCGCCGCCATTATTGTTCGCACAAAGACCCCTAAGCGCTTACACCGTTACAGAACATCTACTGGCCGCGCCCTCCTCTAGCCCTATCAACAGCCATGGAGACACTCGAGTAGAGGTAAGGGAGTTCTTTAAGTGGCTTATAGGATAATAGTTGCCTAAGGATTAGGATAAGTATACCCGGACGATAGAGATTACGCTTAATAAGTAGTAGATAGTTTCTAATCTCCGCGTAATAAGTAATTTTTAAGGTGACTTATATAAGGTTGCCCGTGAGTTAAAGCTTAAGGATAGTATTATTTGCTATCTAAAAGAGGATCTAAGGGTATTTAAGACTAGTTATTATACTGTAAAGATGTTATTTACTATAATAACAGAACACGAGAAGGATAAGGATTTATCTTTATAGGTCTAGCGGTGGTATTGCTATTTTTTTTATAGTTTTTTATATATCTTAGCCTAAAACTTTGTTATTCTTATAGTACTGTACTAATAGTACTATAGGCGCCGCTAACTTTATAAATAGAGCCTCCTCTCCCTTCTCTCTTCTTCTCCTCATCCTCGCTAACTAAGGCTAGAACTAATAGACTAGTAGACGTTAAGGACCCTCTATAGCCGTCGCCCGCCGCCATTAGCTCTATAAATTAAGACTTATTATCTTTATTATTAAAGTTAAAATTAAATTCCGTCCTTAGCTCTCTCCAGACCCTTAGTAACGTATTATTATTAATATATAAGCCGCCTGCTGCGTACCGAAAGTGCTTTTTTATAAATCTATTATAACAACTCTCCTAGATTGCTGCTTTTAAGAAGTCTCTAAAGCTATTACGGCCAAATCGAGAGCGTATAAAGACGTAGTTCCGGCGGATCTAGGCCTTTAAGACCGCAAAGGTGAGCTTAATAGGGTTATAGTCTAGAGAGTACGGTAGTAGGTACTAGAGTAGATACCTAGCGCGCTTAATAATAGCGCGGACGTTATTATTCGTGTGTATTAATACGTTGTTAAGGATAATTATTATTAGCTTATTACTATAGAAGGCGCGTAATATAGGTATTAGCTGCGTTTTAATCCACCCTACAAACTCCTTATAGTTATAGTAACCGTCCTTAATGCTAGTGCAAGGCAGATACCCATGCTGCGCAGTATAAGCTGGGAGAATCGCCCAGGTATCGCCACGCCGGATGTCCTGGCTGTACCGACAGTTAGCTCTAACGGGGGCATACGCCTTATGCCTCTAACCACTCTTCTTATTAAAGATTACCTTATTAATAAAGCAGAGATCCTCTTGCGTATACTAGCTTATTTAAACGCGATAACCCTGCCGTAGGTCCTTATTTTGGTTAATAGAGAAGGGCCGTAACGTACGCTCGCTCTACTTCTTCTTTTTTAAGAATTAGTGTATAGTAGAGCGAGAGACGTGATAGTTACGCTCTATAGCTAGCTACTGCACGATCTCGTCCTGATATAGCTAACTAGAATAGACAAGCTTGTCGAATAGCGCCTCTCTGTCTTCGTCTAATATAGCAGGAGGTCTCCCTAGCTTGCCTTGTACAGGGCGACGGTTAGTCCTATACACCTTCAGGTTCTCCATCATATTACTAATAGCGTGTCGAGAGTAGGGTTCACGAGCAGTAATAGCGCTTAGATACTATTTAAGAGTTAAGAAACGAGTAATATTATTACGGGTACGCGTAGAGAGACCGCGGTCGAGGTATACAGGCTTGGGAGACTATAGTGGTGTGAGGTCGCGTTATTAGCGAGGACGCGTCGGGATGCCAATAGCTGCGTACATGGCCACGAGCATGCCAGAACGTCTGTAACACTAAGAAAATAGTTAGTATAGACGTTGTCACGTAACTCTATAGCCTCACTTTGCTAGAAGGTACACTGACAATGACCTAGCAGTAACTGTTGGTGTTTAAATTTCCTATACAAATTGGCGCGCGCGCGAAAAAGAATAAGGTTTTGCCAAGGTTTTCCCGGATTTTCGAACCTGATAGATCCGCCAACGATGATCTATCGATAAGCCAATCACAGCCTATCCAATCAAAACCCCACTAGCAGCTTCAAACTTTCATCCTTCGAAATTACGGGATACGAGGGCTAGCGTGGACTAAGTAGTTGTACATCATAGTGTCAAGTAGTCTAGAAAGCCGTATCTTAGTTTCATAGCGTGGAATCAGATGTCCACCAAATAAGAGGAGAAGTACCGTAAAACCAAGCGTGAAGGTCAACATAAGCTTGATAAAACTGAGTATGATAAGAGATATCGTTGCAGATTATACGACATCAAAGTCCAAGCAATGAAGAAGTGAGATATGGGTGCCAATGTAACTGATATTTGCGCACCCGAAACAGTGCCTGCTCAGTAGCATTATTCCTTCATTCTCAAAGGCTGCATCACGCTCCGCTATCTAGACTTAGATATCTCCATTGTGTCTCTCGCCGAGCAACCCACACGTCGCCGCTCCCATTCGACCCATCACACTTCCTCCCTTACTCTCTAGTAAACATAGCGAAAATTCGGATTCTCTAAATCCGTAAGATCCTGGAACGCCAGATCGTGTGAGACGGCATTTTCTCCGTCTGTCCCAGCCGCAGCAGCCGAAGCTTGGCGCTTCTGCGCATTTCGTCTCATCAGGATAACGCGAGTGAGAACAACGATGAGCAGATACACGCCATATATACAAAGATGCGCGATGAATCCATGCGTGTAGCGGGGCGCATCGTTAGTTTGGAAGAGTTGCGGGGCGATCATGTTACCAACAGACCAGCCACTGCATAGTATTAGCTACGATCGCGCAATTGAACGGGACACGGAGATAAGAGGATGTTGAGTTGACTTACACAAATGTCAAGGTCAATGTGATGCCCTTCTTAGTCTGACCAGCAATGTTCCGCGAAACAAGGGAGATGATCATGTTGCCCTGCGCGAGGAAAAACTGCGTGCAGTAGAACGCGATGAGCAGGCCGCCGGCGTTACTGCTGGTGGGCTTGATGCCGAGGATGACGCCCGTGCCGATGATGGCGGGAATGGTCCAGATCTGTTTCCATCGTCAGCGGATCATCTTGCAACGATGAGGCATCGCGTGCTCACCACCATAATCAAGCAGGTCTGCCCCGTCTTCTGTGCAAGATAGGCCGAGCCCAGCATGACAATGATCGTCACAGCTCCTTGTGCTATGTTGAGAAGCTGAGTCTGCAGCACCGTGAATCCAAACGCCGCGATGATGAGATTGGAGAACACGCCCAGTCCGCCAATAACCAAGTTACAAACAAGGATCAGCGCCACGCAGCACCAAACGAATGAGTCTGTGAAAGCCTCAACGACTTGGTACCGCTTGTACTTTCGATTTTGGATGCCAGTCTCGTTGTGCCGCACACGCTCGACCAGCATCACTTTCTCCTCTTCCGTGAAGCCTTTGGCGCGCATAGGACTGTCAGGCAGGATGAAGAAGATGACGGCAGACCAGGCCACGGTGCAGCAGCCGAGTATCAGAAAGAGAAGTTGCCACGAAAAGATGACGCCGCCTTTGTAGTGGGATACTCCGTATGCAATCAAGCCACCAACCTGGAATGGGTTAGTACAGGTAAAGATTAGGGTCAATGAATCTCACCATTAGCTGAACGCCAGTCATGGAATACCATAAACTCGTCAACAATGTCTGCTCCTCCCGCGTGTACCACATCGTCGTTCTGAATAGAAGTCAGGAATATGATGATTTGCTCCAATGCCAGACTTACAGAATGATGAAAGTAGGCTGCACGCAAGACTCGAAGAAACCGAGCAGGAAGCGAACGGCCATGAGGCTTCCAAACGTCTTGGACGCGGCAGAGCACGTGACAACTGTTCCCCAGAGAAACACACTGTTGAGTTTAGCAATCTATTTTACCTCAATGAAGATCCTTGTGCATACTTCGTGGCCAGAAACTTTCCTACGGGCAGCTTCTGGAGAAGAAAGTTCTGAGGGTATTCGCCCGCAAGAATGCCCATGTAGAGAATTGTGCCGAGCCATGGGTACTTTTCTCTTGTCAGCTGAGTGTCTATAGAACGGGTTACATGTACTATATGAAGGTACGTACATCCTGTCCCGTCAGATGCGCATCCGTCTTGATGCCCATGATGGAACTGAATCCAAGCGTTCCTTTGTCCAGGCTCTGGCAGAAGTAGGTCACCAACATGATGATCAGAATACGCTTGTTGATTTTCCAGAAAAGGCGCTTGTTGGTCGCCTCGTCGATGTGGCCGCGCTGGCTCGCATACCGCGCCGTTTCCTCGTCACCATCCTGAGCGTGCAAGGCGACCTTTTCGGGAGCTGGTGGGTACGCTTGCTCGAGCGTGTCCACAGTGGATTTCGAATCTTCCACCCGGTGAGTAGCAGTAGTCTCCTGGGATATCTCTTTGCTCTGCATACTTGGTGGAGAGGAAAAAAGTTCACTCAAACGACCGTACCAAAGGCTTCTTCGGACTTTCTTTGCCGCGATGGGCAAGCGATTTATCACCCTGTTCGACCATACATTGAGGTGGCGGAACTAGTGGGACGACAGTGCGGAGAAGCTGTCGGCGACGTCCGGGGTAGTAACATGGGTGCGTTCCGGGGTCGGGCGAAGTGTCGGAGGAACCCCGAAATGCGCTACTCTCATGACCCCCGGTAAAGTTAGCCACGGTGGTATAGGTCGTAATCGCACGTCCAAGATAGTACTACCCCTAAACTAGTACCAATAATTTGTATCAGTATTGCCCTCGAGCTTGTTTCAACCAATTTCGGCGTTACTCTTGAGGCTTGTACCTGTTCGAACTTTTCAAGCGGATCGCAACGCCATGTTAGAGACGACGATACTCCACGAGCCGAAGGTGGCACTGCATCAGTTGTCAGGTCCTCAGGGCCAGCACCCCAACGAAAAGTCAAGCATCACCACGCCTCCAAAGTTGCCAGAACTGGGGAGCGCATCATGGATAACATCTCTGTATTCACAATCGGCCGTCGCAAAAATCTGGGGCGTCGCATTGCGGGGATTGGCAATGGTGAGCTAACCATCGTGTCCGCCACAGGCACACCATGTCACAATTGTGTGGTAACTGATCCATCTCCTCAGCGTCGTCCTCCAACTCGGTACCCTGAGTACACCAAACCTGGCGTTGCTCCGTACGAATACACGAGCCTGGATTTCTGGACAAGCGGCTTCTTTCCGGGCTCGCTGTACCTGGTTTACGAGCGCGCACGGCGCTGGGACAACCATATCCCGTATATGCCGCAGCTTAGCCTGCTGAAGATGCGTCACGCCTGTGAATGGTGGACCGCGAACTTACACAGCCAGGCGGGTCGCACCGACACGCATGACCTAGGATTCATGGTGATGCCGTGGGCGCATTTGGGCTGGGAGCTCGACGGAGATCGCCAATGCTATCAGAGCATGGTCGCAGCTGCCTATGCACTGGCTAGTCGATTTGATCGCAAGATCGGTGCGATACGGAGCTGGGATACGTGCGTGACGAAGCGATATAGGTTCACTGAGCCTCGCGATGCATTTCTGGTCATCATCGACTCCATGATGAGTGAGTGTGTTTCAAATCCCGCTCTTGATTCAGCAGGTCGCGCAGAGTGTAGTATGTGAGCTAACATGTCAACCAGATCTAAATCTCCTCTTTTATGTTGCCGAGCTTGTCCAAAATCCCGCGCTTGCAGAGATTGCAAAAACGCACGCGACAACACTTCTGGATTCACATATCCGGCCGGACGATAGCACCTATCACGTTGTAGACTTCGACCAGACCAGTGCCAAGATCAAGCAGCGCTTTACGAACCAAGGCTTCTCAGACGACTCATGCTGGGCGCGTGGGCAGGCATGGGGAATCGCGGGCTACGCGCAAACGTTCGCATGGACCAAAGAGCCGCGGTTTCTCGACGCGAGCAAGCGCTTGGCTGACTACTTCATGAGCCGGCTTCCCAAGGATGGAGTGCCGTATTGGGACTTTGATGCCCCGAAACCTGGACCCCGTGATACCTCCGCAGCACTAGTAGCGGCGTATGGCATGTTGTTGCTTTACAAAAGCGCACCAAATGAGTCGTCACAATACCTCAATGCTGCCATCCGTGTGATCGACGCCGTTGTAAACATGGCTCTTGCGCCAGAGGCCAGGCTTGCGCCGAGCGAGAATCAAGATCAAGAGGACAGAGTTGAGCTAGGCGGCTCAGATACGATTGTACTGAGGGCGACCATCAATAACTACGAATTTGCACCGCGGCGATGGGCAGACCATGGACTCGTATATGCCGACTATTACTTTTTGCTAGTCGGAAATCTCATGCTGGAAATGGGGCTTGTGTAAACAGGGTTCCGTGCGTAGTCAGAAGGTAGGAACACGGGGAACAGAGGATTCCTAACTCGATAGTAGTAATGCGAAGCGCGCATTTGGATTGAAGTGCAGTTGGTGGGCAGTTCTGAGAGAATGAGCGATTGCTCATCTCAGAGCCTGCGTACGTTCCGAGATGCCTTATCAGTCGGGCAGGGGACTAGAATTTGTACGAGAAAATATGTGATCACATGTTTGGCTGAAGGGATCCAAAATCGCCCACATAAGTGCTAACTCTCAGCATCTGAGATGAGACGTTCGTTAGGGCTTGTTCTTTGACTCCAAGTCGGGTTTAACTCACTTCTTCAAAGGGAGCATCGAAATAGTTGGTCAGTTCCTGGACCTCGGGACCGGGCGGCGCCATGATCTGCTCGCCATGAGCTATTGGCGCCATGTACGGCTTGACCTGATTTTCAGTTGGCAAGAAAGCTCCGCTGTGATGCTGCAAGGAATACGGCATCGGTGGGAATGCGAGGGACATGGAATCGGGAGAGAAGCCCATGGGTGGCGTTTGCGCGGTATCAAGGGGCGGCATATCAGGTGGGAGAGAGACAGAGTCCAGATGCACCGAGCCACGCCTCGTCCCTGGTACCGAGGACATGTCGTCTGAGTACGCGGGCTGACGTATATCTAGAAGGGAATTCTTTCGAGACGCCAAATCCCCTGTCGCACTCGCTCGCGCCTGTCTTAGCCGGCTCGCGAAACGGGAAGCAAGGTTATCATTGTTTTGGACTCCAGACCCATTCCAGCGTTGGGCTATCGTTCCCAGGGACGTGACGACATTTTCGAATACGTCCGACAAACTTGTCGAATGATGTACGGCATGAGCTATAGGATTGTTAGAGGGCATTTACCGCAGTTTAAGCATCGCCTGACCTAAGAGCACCCTGCCAGCCACGAACAAACAAAACGAAAACTGCGGATTGATGACGCCAGAGCTCATCTGCAGGAACTGTTGCGCGATACTTCCAATCTCGGTCGCAGCCGTCACACACGTGTCGGCCGAGGTATTCGAAGGCAGAGCGATTGAAGAGGACCTCCAACGTGGTGAAGGATAGGCAATGCATTGATGCAGCTGTATGACGGCAGTGTTATGCGTGATGTGGGCCAACGCAAGATTTGGGTCCATCCGTCCCTTGGAGTTGGGTGCTCGTGCGTCGTTCCATCGTGATGGCAAAAACAGGCGCCATCTGCTAGTGTCAGTGATATATGCATGTGTATTCAGCGGAAATCCCAGTACCTGACCAATCTGAGATCGAGCTCTTTGAACTTGAGAAGCCAGATTTGTAGTTCGTTTGTGTTATCGAAGTTGACGGCCTGTCGCAGGAAGAATGTAGTGACGAGGTTAAGACTCTCAGTCGCTTCAATGCAGAAAGCGAAGCCCCCGATGTTGTTCACTTCTTCTTCGTCGGTAGGATGGCGCTCGCTCCTGGGTGTCAGAGTCTGAGCGGTTTGCGAAGACATAGGTGATCGCTCCGCGATTCCAAAGAAGGGCGTGCGTACAGGCCGGGCCGCCTCCCACAAAGCGCCCTCACAAGGAAGCCTGCGCCGTACGTCCGCTCCCGTAAGGCTGTTGTTCCATCTAGAAGGGAATTAGTGTAGCACGAGACGTAAGGTGGTTTGCGCTGACCCAGTGGCGACGCTGCAAAAGCGATCCATCAAGAATACCGTCCAGAATACACGCCTTCGCTCTTCAGTCTCCACCCACGTCTGTGGGGGCTTCAGGAAGGCCATCCTACTAATAAGGGAATGTTTGCCAGCTTCAGATGGCTCGTCGGTTCGCTCCTCCACGCTTAGCTGCAGCTGCTCCACGGTTCGAGCCATGGACCCAACGACAGACCAAGCAGAGGGGCCACGGCCGCTGCCCAACTATATTACTTGTTAGCCTGAGCACGTTACGACGATTCGAGGGCTACACGGACAATATCGAAGGATACTATGACAAGAGCTTGCAGGTTCTGGACGGAAAATGTCTCCATGCTGCGTAAAATGACAGCGTGACGGTATCTAAGACACACAGCTTTGAGATCATGGGGAGCGCGCGCGTAATCACTGTTGTCGATACGAAGACAAACGCTAACTATGGCCAGGAGCACAGTGGTCAGCTTCTCCCTCTGGATTGGATCCTCGAGCTTCCGCTTGGTCTCAGATACATGTAAGACCGGAATCCAAGGGTGAATCTCCTCGAAATAAAGTTCAACTAGACGGTCGACAACCTCTATAGGCGGCAATGTCGGAGCTGTGAGCGGTTGCACGTCTGCAGGTGTTGGGACACTTGAATGTGGGACCACCGGGCAGTCGCTGTTGGGTAGAGGCGCGCGCACGTCGCGCAGCTGAGGTATCGGACTGCCATTTGCATAACCGAGAAGTTCATGTCGCAAGGCGTTGACCTGTCCGTCCAAATCGGATTGTGAACCTGGCGGGTTGGAGGGACTCCCCATCTGTCCCAGCAACGGTCGTAGGAGCAAGCCCTGGCCGATGAACATCTGCTCTAGGGATGTCAGACGCTGATTGAGAGCCTCAACGACCCCAGGACGCATGCCGGGCCGTTGCCGGCTCTCGTCATACACACAGTCAACTCTCAGCTTGACGCACTGTTGACATGGCTGCTGCCGCGAGCACTTGGCCTTGCGTTTGCGGCATGACTGGCACGCGGGGCCTTCGTCGTCGTTCCTGTCGTCACTGTCTGGAGCCGGTCTTTTCTCGCCGCGATTCACCATTGTTGCTGTCCCTGGATGAGAAAAAGTATGTCTGGCATCGTGCATGCTACAATGTCAAACTCGGGGCTCGCGAGCCGGGCTAAGAGCTTAGCTCAGACCAAGAGAGAAAGGGCGCACAGAAACATGACGGAAAACACTCCAGGTACGCGAGGTGGAGTGGAGACCTTGTGCGGGGTCTCCACGCACAAACCCAGGTTTGCGCTATCACCTGCTTTGGTTATGCATGCGCAATTAATCCGAATCAGGTACGACATGCGATGTGACGATGGATGCAGAGATGGGTGTTGCGCTAGGGGAGGATGAGTCTTGGTGTGCGGGGTTCGGAGGAAGTTTCGGTCCTATGCCCGGCAGGCGCCCGTGCGAGGCTCCAGTCACGTGCGAACCACAACCAACAATCAGGGGTAGGAGAATGAGGCCGTGAAGATGGACACGACTAGAGTAGTGGAGGTACTAGATGGAACAGTGAAGATAGTCGTCACAAGCTTTGCTACAGAAAAGCTTGAGGCGGTGATGGCGCGCGCCAACAACAAAAACCACCTGAGGACATTGACATCTAACCTTGAAACGGATAGGTAACCACGTTGAATGATTGTGAAAGCCATTCGTACCAGTTTCAAGGCGACTTCGTGCGTTGTATGCATGCTAAACGCATCGCTGCGGTGCTTTCACACCTATTGGACGATACGCGCGATTGAACATACATGACTTCTTTGGCGAGAAGCTGAGGACTCGTTAGGACAAATAATACCGATCTCAAGCCAGGTTCGTCATGGTACCACAGATATATTTGGTGGTTCTGCCGCGGACCAGGGTTCTATCTCCCCAATGCAAAACTCTTTAACTCATGTCATGACCGCCATGTAGTGCGTTAAAACCTGACTAAATGTTGCTCTTTAAAACCCGGAAAAGATCCTGGATGTGGAGGTTACACGACTGTAATATTCTTATGCTTCTCTTCGCAAGGATAGCGTCTTTTTCGTCCGTATGTCTCGTTGACTGTGTCTTGAATCTTTGAACATTTGCAGCATCTTTGTGTCTGCGACGTACCCAGTGATGTTATAAGAGGTGGAGTGAAGCGAGCCAAGTAGAAGGTCTCCAGGGTGGAACAGGACCGACAAGTCCCTTCTCCCCGCACTTTGTGTAAAGCACTAGCAAAAAGAAGACAAACATTCGATCTAGCCATCAAGGCGGTCAACTCTCAACGTGGAGTTCACCGTACCACCATGGCGCGGTCGCCTTTCCTTGGGCCCTCAGCAAGCCGCTGACTGCACTTCCCCCAAAGGTCTGAGTAAGGGCTATCGCATCGATATCTTGAAAAAGTAGAAATGTAGTCGCCGTCGGTCGCTGTCGGTCTTCAAGAGATATGTGAGTAGTAGAGCACGAACCTCTCCCTCGGAGATCCCGACCCCATCGAGTCGTTCATTACCGCAAACCAGATGCGCGTCCCTGTGCCGGATCCTGAGCTTTACCCGGAATCAGCACGTGTAACCGTTGAATGGCCAGTTCCTATCGGACGTTAGAAACACTACGCCCGAAATGGCAACTGAGTAAAGGGCCAAGATGCATGCCCAGAGCCCGCCAAGCCTGTCAGCCACGCTCCACGCGGAGGGATCCGCCACGGGGGTTGCAATATAAGGCCTCGGGCGTGAACGTGAAATCTTTTGTGACTCAGGAGTGTGCCATTAAAGTGATGATGATGGGTAATGTGAAGACAATCTCCTTGCTTGCGCTCTCGGCGCTGAGCTTGGCGGCGGCGAAAGAGGATGTTTTGTTCACGAAGCGGCATCAGAAGCGTGGATTGGACTCCCAGGGCAACTATAACATCTGTAAGCTCGTGAAACGTCAGTTGGTAGAGGATACTGACTTTTCAAGCCTTCTTTCACATTAACGATGTCCACGCTCATTTGGACGAATTCAGCTCCTCAGGCACCGATTGTACAAGACCTGAAAGGGGCTGCTACGGTGGTTACGCGCGCGTAAAGCATATCATTGATACCCAGCGGCCCACCAAAAACGACAGTCTCTGGCTGAATGTCGGGGACGAGTTCCAGGGCACGCTGTTCTACAGCTACTACCGCGGCGAGAAGATTGCGGAGACGATGAACCAGCTCGGCTTCGATGCTATGACGCTGGGGAACCACGAGTTTGACGGCGGCGATGATGAACTGGGCGCTTTCTTGCAGAACCTGACCAACATTCCTATAATCTCGGCGAACATTCATTCGACTAATGAGATCCTGAACAAGACGATCAAGCCGTACCACATCTTCTGGGACAAGGGTCTTGCCCTCATTGGTGTTACCACTGAGGACACGGCTAGTATTTCGAACCCTGACGAGGGTACCACTTTCTCTAGCGCTGTCGAGGCCGTGCAGAACGCCATTGATGAGATCAAGGCGACAACCAATATCACCCGCATTGCTGCTATCACCCACATTGGTTATGACAAGGACCAAGAGCTTGCCGCGCTAACTTCCGGATTGCAACTCATCATGGGCGGCCACAGCCACACTTTGCTGGGAAATATGACTGGCGCCGAAGGTTCTTACCCGACCATCACCACTAATAAGGATGGCGACGAAGTTTTCATCGTGACGGCGTACCGATGGGGCGAGTACGTCGGCTACATCGACGTGACCTACGACGCTGCCGGCAAGATTCTCGCCTACCACGGCGCTCCCATCCACATCACCAACACCACCAAGCAGGATCCCGAGCTTCAAGCGCAAATCAAGGCATGGCGCGGTCCATTTGAGGAGTTCGCCGCGGAGGTTCTCGGCGTCTCAAACGTGGTGCTGGACCAGACAACCTGCCAGCAGAGGGAGTGCCTGCTCGGCGACTACATGGCCGATGCGATGTACTACTACCGCAAGGACGCCGGCGAGGACGTCGACTTCGCCATCATCAACGCCGGAGGCATCCGCGCGACAATCGACGAGGGCAACATCACGCGCGGCGAGGTCCTCACATCGTTCCCCTTCGGCAACTCCATCGTCGAGCTCACCACCGACGGTGCAACCCTCCGCCAGGTCCTTGAAGGCATTGTTTCCGGCGTCAGCCAGACCAACGGCCGCGAAGTCACTTCTTTCCTGCAGATCTCTCAATCTCTCCGCATCCAGTACGATCCCGCGCAGCCTGCGGGCTCTCAGCTCGTTTCGGTCTCCATCAACAACCAGACCCTGGATGACGCGGCTGAGTATCGCTATGTTACCCTTGACTTCATCGCAGGTGGGGGTGACAACTTCTTCGAGCCGAGGAGCGATTTTGTGTCGCTCGATACGCAGGACGAGGTCTTGGTGCAGCACATTACTAAGACCACGCCTGTGGATATTGCGCTTGATGGGCGTATTACAGCGGTGGGTGGGAGCGCGGCGGAGGCGAGAGCGATCGGGGTCGCGGGGCGGAGGTGGGCGCAGAAAGAGTAGCAGGCGCTGAAAACATATGAGTATTACATTATGAACAGAAAATAGAATCTACGAGTATCATTGATGTCGACAGCCTCTCAGAAGCCCTGTTCATTCTTGATGCACCAGGGTGCCCGCGAGGAGAGAAACACGCGGTGTTGCGCAACCCGGGCTCCGCCGCCCCGTCCCTCCCGCCTAGGAGCCGAAAACCCCAACAGCCAGACTCTTGCTTGCAGCAACGTGCCATGCCCATGCTCAAAAGAAACTGCGAGCGACGCGGTGAATGGCAATACGACCATGGATATCGGCTTAAGCTCTGGGGCCTGCCCAGGTGAGCGCGGGCCAACGCGGAGCCGCGAAGCTAACATGTAGCCACGTGACTTACGTCAGAGGTGCTCTCGCCCGCTCTTTTCTTCCTCGACAGACTCCTCACTCCACACACTCTTTTCTGCAGATAGCAATACAGCTTGTTGTCCTCATATGCCTGCCCGCTTACATAACACCACTGCAGTGACCACACTTGCAAGCGCTTTGAAAACTTTCACGCTGCTCATACATTTCATTGTCTTTGAGAAAACGAAAAATGCAACTATCGACCGTTGCGCCCCTTTGGTTGCGTATAGGTTGTTTAGGTACGAAGATTGTTACGTGCTTGCGCGTTAGTTTGGCGTTGCGCTTGATTTCTGCTATATATTGTGCGTTTACAGAAATGATATTTTTCTGCCCGTAAAATCTGTTATTATGTATATCGATTACAATGTTTTTATATAATGTAATAGGTCTTAATAGCAGACCTACATAGGTGTCTGCATGTGTTGCTTCCAGCGCGGATGTGGGTGTGCTTACCTGATGTCATTGTGAGTTATAACGCTCAATTACAATCATTACAATGCCGACCAAGCGGCGTTCTCGGTAGTCATTGCTATGTGTGGCTCGGCACGGAATTGAGCTGGAATGCATATGGATTGCTCAGGTCGCTGACATCAAATCAAAGGATCATAGGTAGAAACTGTATACATGTGCCACTGTGCGAAGCTAATGGAAGAAGGTAATCTTCGGTCTTTAATTTATTCCATGTTCTTCGGTTTGAGGGCAGCCCACACTGCGCTGTGCTCGGTACATGTGCGTCGAAGTTGCTGATTGGAGCAATGTTATCGCACAATAGCCCTTTGGCTTTCGATATTCCTCGGAGAACAGTCTCCCGCGATACTTATATAATATTAAAGCAAAAGAGAAGAGAAAGAATGGGTTCGTCTACTACCTAAGGTACCCAGGTAACGATGCTGCTGGCTTATGTCACCACCCCTTCTCACTGCACTTTCAAGCGCGTAAATGCGGTGGGCCATAGTTAGGGGCCAGATTCCTTCTGAGTCCTTCCCTGTACAATATACTGACTTTCGTGAGATATGTCTGAATGATTCCCTTGACTAGACGTCGGCGCAAAACGATGCACGAAGGGTGAATGACAATTATGCACATATTGACGACCTGAGGATTTGTCGAGACTGCACAGGCTTCTCTATCAGACTCATATTTGCATGTCTGCCTCGTCCAATCGATTATGGACGCAACGGGTTGATCTTGGGCCGTGTTCGGCGCCTGTCGCCGATCACATTCACCACTTCATTCAATCTGTGTCCGACGACGTCACAGGTATGAATCCACGCAAAGATCCCGCCGCTCATATTTGACACGCGCGCGTGAAAAACTTCCGTGATGGCCACCTGCCAAGACACGCGACTTCCAACGCGACCTGCGCCCTCCTGCTATAAAACCACCCGCGCCCCTCTGCCTCGAGAACTCTCCACACCTTCGCTCATTCGTCACCCCTCAACGACCATCACCACTTCTGAGCCGAGCCGCCAGAAGAAGCCCCAAATTGAGGCCTGTTGGCAAGTGATCCTCCGCTCCTGGGCTCCAATCGAGCATCTTCCCAACATCATCTATTTCCCTCATCGCCGGAATCATGACCCCTTCCCGGTCGCAGTATTCATTGCCGCCCGCAACACCCACCAGCACCCGACAGATTCTGCCTGTCAGCTCTCTCTCAACATGCGGTTGGCAACACTAAATGTTAACCGCTTTTCACCTCCGCGAGCTTAGCAGCCCCTGAAAGCCGTCGTCGCTACTCCGAACGCGCCGTCGCCTGCAAGCTTCAATATCTTTCGCCCTACTGCTGCCCAGCAGCCCGCTTTGATCGGCTCTAGAGTGACCCGTACGAATTCGATGGACACAGAGACCGATGCGGAGAAGAAGACGCCACAGCACAAAAAGCGCAAGCGCAACGACGAGAGGGACGAGACAACGCAAAACAAAAAGCCCAAGCCCGACCACGCCCTCTGGGAGGACGAGTCTTCAGTGAGTCAAACACATCTCACTTATTTTCTAATCAACCGATGCTAGCTCTTCAAGATCGACCAGGCGTCTTCTCACGACGGATCTCTTGGTTTACCTGTCCCACATAGGACGAATGAGTGCAACCCTGGCTTGAAGAAGCTGCTGAACCGCATTCGATCCCCAAAGGCGCTCACAGACCGATACAAAAAGGGATCCGCATCCCGCGCAAAGTTTTTGCCGCGTCTGGAATCTGTTTTGGTCAATATACTTCTCGGCTCTTAAGTCCAGTTGGCCGACTCGTTCGTCGACCCACCTACCCGCTCTGAAGGTTACAGTCTTGATAGCGGCGCCAAAAGCTTAACCACGTCCTCGATAGAAAATGGGTACAAAGCGGAAGTGGACAAGAAGCTAGCAGAGCAGAAGCGAAACTTTTTGAATTACTTTGGCTCGATGACTACGGACCTGAAGAGTAAGCTCGCTGAGAAAGAGAAAGAAATCTCTGCTCTAAAGGAAGCCCTTGAGAAGACCCAGGACTCTTTCAACAGTGAAACGGAGCTGTCGCAACAGACAATCGCCGAGCAGGTTTCTGAGCTTCACGACCTGAAGTAACAGAAGGTCACTGTTATGCAAGAGCGTCTCGCTGTTCGAAAGGAGAATGAGCAGCTGGTCAAGGAGAATAATGACGCTATTCATTCTTGCGAAAAGTTCCGGCGCCTGTCTGAAGAAGCCCAGAGGAAGCTCGACGATTTCAAGAAGGAGGTTGACAAGTCTGTCCAGAGCCAGCTCGAGGGATACAAGGAGATTGATTCACTTAAGTCTGTTGAGTGTATCTACTCGGAAAAATACCTTGAGATTGCGAGTGTTCGGCTCATGTTACGTCTCATGACAAACATGTTCGCCAAAGAGTGCTCTCCATTTGGCGCACTGACCCCTGAGAACCTTGCACCGGAGTTATATGCGTCCTTTGCAGTCACGCACAGTTCCGAATAGCCCCTGGACTGGATCTATCAGACAATTGTCATCTTCTACAATGGCAACCGGGCAAGATTCCGGCTGAGTGTGGTGGCGGCCAACATCAACCGCCACCTGTGAACCCTACGCCCTCGGTTCAGAGCGCCGCTGATGTACCCACTCCTCCGCAAGTCAATGATTTGCCCGTGATCAACGTCATAAGTCCTCTGGGCGGAGAAACCGGACAGACCAAAGCCCCAAAGCCGACTGTCCGCACTCCAGCTCCCCCGGAGTTAATGGAGGGTATCAAGTACACTGTTCGCGAAAACAAAGGGGTCTATCCTGCTGATCCTAGGGAAATTATCCATGATGGAGCTCCCATTCCATCAGTCCAGCATCTCCCGACCGCCATGGACATCAACGAGTCCACAGTGGCAGAGAAGAAAAATGCTCAGCAAGGGAGTTCCACCGTCCAGATGTCCCAGCAGGATTATGATCGAGGCCGCGATGGTATCTTTGATTCAGAGAAGACTGCTCAATCGTCCCAGCGTCCAAACGACCCAGCCCAAGGTAGATCCCAAATACCTTGTAGATATGAGCGCAATTGTCGGAAACTGATAAGTGGCCGGCATTGCTGTTTCTAGCACCCACCTGAGCATTATTCTGACACCAAGGCTTCAACACCCCATATGAGCCCTGTTATCTTTGATGGGTCCTTTTCCCTGGACGTGAATCGTGCTGCGTCTCAAGCCAGCCCTCGGCGAAATCTCAGAAGGACTGTCAATGGGGAGCTCGTCGCCAGAAGCTAAAGGGCACGTGTCCTTACAAACACCCAGAAGAACCTCTTCATGGGCCAGCTCCTGCAAGCTCTTCCACGACCCAAGGGAATCAGAAGCCTATTTGTAAATACGATTACAGGCTCTCTGGCTGCACGCGGGGCAACTGTTCTTTCTCCCACTCATCAGATGCAGACTATCCCCTTTGCCCGCTCGCCGTTCAGATCCTGCAAAAAGATATCAGCAACGCGCAAGGCAATCAGGGTGCCGAGTTGGCCCATATAGTCCAAGTGATGGCATATGCATGTGCCAAAAAGTCACCTACCCCTCTGACCAAAGACAATAGGAGCAACTTCATCGAGGCAATCCAGTCCCATGTCCAGTTCGTGAAACAAAGCGTGGAGAAATCTTCACACGATTTTCTGAGACCGTTGCTTTACCAACAGGGACACTTCATCAGGGTATCCAGGCACTTCAGGGATTTGGTGTGATGAAGTTCCTGGGCGTGAACGATCGGAAAATGCTGCAAAGTTCCTGTTGGAATTGGCTTCTATTGACGAGATCATGAAGGGGAAATCGAGGCTTGTCGGGCCAATGATAAACACAGACAAATTGCAAATTTGGTAAGATAACAGTGGATTCATCTGCTCTTTTGAATCCTCGCACTGACCATATAACAGACGCGGACAGGTAGAGGTCACTTCTCCTATGACGAGGACGAACAGCTCTGATCCTATCGCCACGATGACTCCATGTTTCTTCACATTCCTTTCAAATTTACCCACCCCATCGAACGTTCCATCTTCTGATGCATCACCGCCAACAATCTACACCGAGGATGCCGACCCCGAATGCGGACTGTTCATCAGCTCTTTCGATCAACGTACGACCAGCACCTGCAACCAGTTTACGACCGGCATAATACCATCAGAAGACTTCTTTCTACTGAGAAAGATCCAGTGGAGTTGATAGTGCACCTCTCTCTCTGGGTTGGCACTGGAAGACTACGACCAATCACCCTAGTCGGAAAGTGCCTCTCGGTGGAATTGAAATTATGGAACTCAGTACATGTTCCATACGAAATGTGCTAGCTTCTACCACCTGGGCTCTACCCTCTCGCCGCTGTAAAAGCGACGAACGGCTTGAACCACCTGGTCTGTCGAGGCTGTGCTCCCTCGCCGCTACGAAAGCGACGAGTGGCTTTTTACCACCTGGCAAGTGGTTTCTGAGCACAATATTTGGCATAAAGCAAACAAGTATCTGGCTCCATCTACAAATGCATCCTGGCTCATCCGGTCACGCAAATCCCTCTTGGCTCCTCTGGTCGTACTTACACATATCTCTGGCGCGGTCTCGGCAAGCATGTTCCCTTGGGTAGGAAGTTGACATAAGAAAAACATTACTGGGATGGTTCATGGGAAGGTCTGGAACGATGATGAACGGGCATTGGAAAGGTTGTTTTCATGGGAAATGATAGGAGGACCTAGAGTTATTTCTTCTTTCTGCGTGCGTGCTGTGGGGAGGGTGAGCTCCCGCGATCGGCACGACAGGGATTGATTGCGCTCGATATGGTCGAAAATTTATGTGGTGATAGGGTATAGCTACCCGAAGAATGTCAATGGTAGTTGCAATGAAGGGGTTTGAAGCCTGTCTAAGCTGTTTGACACGGTGTGATTGCTTGAAGTGAGACTACTCTTGCTGTAGGCTTCCCGCCGCCAACAGCTCCTCGGACCTCGTCCCGTTATTAGAATGACAGCTTGGCATTTCTCAGAGTTTGAAGAGGTTAACTCCTCTAATTTCGGAGACGGTGGTAAAGGGCTCCTTTACCTCCGCAGTATGCTGTGTATGTGCGGCACGGTTTAATATCATGTGTGTCAGCCCATCGCATCCGTCGGTCTCCTATTTGGGAAGGTCTTGCGGTAGACACACGCAAGATTTCATCAATACCGGCATCCCCAGCTTGGAGACTTGCATGTACCTGCCATTATTGACGTTTTGGGAGCTAGGTTGTGTAAAGCATTTAGTCATGCAGGCCCAGTGCAACTCTTCCCATGCTGTTACCGATGTCCACTGTACCATGTTAGATCAGTCATTGGCATTAAGAACTGATATTATGCAGCAAAAAATTCATCTGCATCCAAATACTCACCAGAATCGACAGCTGCAACCACTTTTGGGTCGCCCAATGACAGTCTTGCATGCTGCGCCGCATTGAATACGCCGCATTCAAGTTTCATAGCCACCAAAGCTGACCATGATAGAAACCGTTCGCAACCCACTTCACTGAACTGGGGCTACCTTCATCCACTCATTCGCGCAATGCACACTTCTCCGCAAGAAGAGGATCCTCCCAAAGCCAACCTTCGCGATGTATCCAAACCCCTACCATAGATCCCGCAGGGAACGCTCGACCCAGCATCAATAGACAAACATGCGACCATGACAAGCGCCAGGACGGTTCTCAATGCCTTCAACGCAGCTCTGACCAGCAATGATGTCCAGAACCTGGCCAACTGCTTCTACGAGCAGGCATACTGGCGTGATATCGTGGCTCTTACTAGCCACCTAAGGACAATGGAAAAGCCGAGAGTTGTCGCTACGGCGTTGTTGCAGATGGTGACAATTCGCGGACTAGAAGGAAAAGTCGAAATAATGGGCGATCCGCAATTCGCGGTCATGAATCCCTTCATGGTGAGGTAATTCCTTGTTGATTTGCTACTGCGTAATAAAGCGGTTGGGCTGATTCAGAGCCAGATGTTCATCGATTACGGAATCTCATTTCAGACCAGCTCTCCTGCACTAGCTTGTGCGGGTAAAATGGTGCTTTTGCCCGTCAAAGAGGGAGATCAAGTAGCTTGGAAGATCTGGGTACTGTCGACTTGGGTTGAGGATTTGATTGAGTACACAGAGAAGGAGGAATTGCTATCTCTGCCCGGAAGGAGCCTGAATGGGAACAATCCCATTAAGTCAGACGTTTTGATCGTTGGAGCCGGAACGTCCTAAGTCTCATTGATGTTCCAAATTGGTTGGGGCTTACAAGCCCTTTAGAGGCCTCATGACTGCAGCACGACTCAAAGCCTTCGGTGTCGAGAACCTAGTGATTGACCGCAATGCCAACATCAGTGACAGCTGGGCCAAGCGCTACGACTCTTTGAAGTTCCACGTGCCCATATCCAACTGTGAGATGCCATACAAATGTAAGTCATGACTCGCTACCTTACATACGATTTCCCCTGACCGTGGTGCCTTTCTAGATTACCCAAAAGAGCTGCAGAGTCCGTACCGTCTTTCGAAAAATGATGTTGCGCAACATCTCCAAAACTACGCGAAGGATTTTCATCTCAATGTCATGACTTCCACCACGGTACGGGCCACCGTGTTCAGCATCACAGAAAAGCAGTGGACCGTCGAAGTCGAGGTTGCTCGAAGCGACAACGTCAAAACCATCATCTGCAAACACTTAGTCCAAACTACCGGTCTCGGCTCCGGCAAGCCTAATCTCCCTTTAATGAAAGATAGTCACTTGTACAATGGTCTCAGCATACACTCCACGCGATATCGCAACGTCCACGAGCTCAGAGAACGAGGAGTCAAGGCAAGTCTCTCCACGTCCCGCATCTATATTTTGGTTGCTGATCGTTAAAAATTTGTAGACTGTCGCCATCGTCGGCTCCGCAAATACTGCGTTCGACGTAATGCAAGACTGCTGGGAGGCTGGACTGAAGACTACCATGGTAGTCCGCTCGCCGACATACATCTTCCCCTACGAATATGTCATGGATCCTCATGGCATCGGCGCATATGACCTTATGCCGCTCGAAGCAGCTGACTGACTCTTAAACACTTCTCCGTCTACGCTTGATGACCAATTTTCGCACGGATTGTTTGCCCATCTCGCTTCTCAGGAACCGTAAGCCGATCCTAGATTGTTGATTGCTGGACCTCAAGCCACTCGTACTTACAGAAGGCAGTGATCGTTATTTGGGCTTGTCGAAAGCGGGATTTCCGGTTCTTGACAGTATGGACCCGTCGGTCAATGTCTTGCATCACCTTTTTGAGCGTGGTGGCGGTCACTACATCGATGTTGGCGGCACAGAACTGATTGTAGAGGGAAAAATTAATGTTCGTTGCATGGTAGAGCCCATCGCATACACCGAAGCTGGCCTGCTGCTCTCCGACAACAGTGCGCTCGACGCGGATGCGGTTATTTGGTGCACGGGATTCGCCGACAAGAATGTCCGAGAGACAGCAAAGGAGATGTTGGGCCAACATCTAAAGACAGGCCTCCTCCAAGAAGAAGCTTTAGATCCAGAGGGGATCTCCGCACGACTAGATGCATCTTGGGGCGTGGATCATGAGGGTGAAGTTCGTGGCGTGTGGAAACGTCATTTGAACATGGAAAATTTCTGGGCCATCGGAGGCACTATTCAGCATCAGCGATGGTGGTCCCGGCCAATGGCGCAGCAGATCAAGTTGGCGCTTGAGGGAGTTCTGCCGCCTGCGTATCGCGGAACTCCTGATTTGGGTTGGGCGGCGTGAGCGCCGCCCACAGACTCTAGCAATTGTGTGCTCGTTGATTATGTCGAAGCGCGACCTCCGTTTTCTAACCTATATCCGAAGCAATTGTTTGCGCTCTCAGTGAGAGCCGCGTAATCATGCTGAACCGGCGTAGCTCGGCAGGACTTAGCAGCTAGAACCACTCCAATTATGTTGCAT
Source organism: Bimuria novae-zelandiae CBS 107.79 (assembly GCA_010015655.1). Classification (NCBI taxonomy): domain Eukaryota; kingdom Fungi; phylum Ascomycota; class Dothideomycetes; order Pleosporales; family Didymosphaeriaceae; genus Bimuria; species Bimuria novae-zelandiae. The sequence goes on along the minus strand of ML976704.1, from coordinate 309,313 downwards.
ATCGATGCACCGTCAACGCTCATGCATCCCCATCCTCATCTTGCCTCTCACCAATAGGTTCATATCCCTCCCTATCCGTGACTTTCAAACATACCAGCAAACCCAAAGCAACCAAAAACAGCAATCCAGCAGCAACATACGGAAGTCCGAGCCAGACCTCGCTCTTCAGGCCAAGGCCCACACTATACAACCACGCATATATCGGGCCACTGCTCGAACCCCCAATAGCGCGCAACATGGTTATGGCCGAGTAAATTGTGCTGATCTCGCTCGGTTTAACCATTTCGGTTGCTAAGGAGCGCAGGAGCGAGTCTTGGCCGGCACCCAAGGCGACGATGACGACACCTGATCGATGATTAGTAAAGCTTCCACAGACTTCCGGGAGGCGCGGTGCTTTTTACAAGGATAACGTACCTAATATAGCGACGGCCACTACGGGTGCGAAGCCCAGGCATAGCTGGCCGACTGCGAGAGCGACTAGACTCCATTCTGCAATGTACTTGTCTTTCGTACTAGGAGACAATCTTTGGAATGCGGCGGGTAGAAATTTAGTGAGCAATGGCAAGATCAATACTAGCATTAGGAGCTCGACACTCATCTCGAGTGCGCTCAAGAAACTAGCCTGCAGGTCGGACTGGTAAGCATCGAGCTGTTGCCAATGAAAGAGTGAGGTCGACTTACATTTGAAAAGCTCCAACCGTAACGCTTCGATACGTAGATGGAAAGCATCAAAGGTCCTGCATCGAAACCCAATTGACACATGAAGACGAGTATCAACATCGCTAGCACCTGCCTATTCCCAATAAGCAGCTTCGCGACATTCTCCAATGCCTCGCCTGTAGACCTAAATCTTTCCGCCCATCCTTTTGACATCACTTCTTCATCCGCAGGCTTATTACCCGCCTCAACGGTCGTATTCGGAATCATCGCTGCCGTAATCGTCGCCAACACCAAAGTGCCCAGCCCTACAGCCCACGGCAAAAAGTCACTTACCCTCATCAGCGCCCCACTGCACGCATACCCCGCAATACTAGCCGCGACTCCAGCGGCCCTCGATTGGAAAAACATTCTCGTCCTTTCCTCGGCGCTCACCACATCCGCAATGATCACGTGCAGTAACGTGACAATCACCGTGAATCCGCCGCCCACACAGCTAAACACAAAGTGCAGCCAGATCAGGCGGATTGGGAACACGTCCGGGAACCAGGTTATGAGAAAGGGCCACCCGTCCTCAAGGAACACGCCGAAAATGGCGATGGCCAGGATGAGAGAGTGCCCATAGCGGTCGGCGAGCGCGGCGAAGGGGATTGCGAGGATGCTGGGGATGATGATTGAGAGGCGCTCGATGCCATTGAGAAGCGCGAGTTCTTCCTGCACGGGGGCGACTTTGCAGTCGTGCCGGCCAGGGGAGGAGGCATAGTGTTGGCGGCAGACGATGGATTCGTAGATGGCGATGCGGGGTGCGGGCTGAATTGTTTCGCCGAAGAGGAAGAGGAATGATGTTAGATAGATGAGGGGGATTGCGTGTTTAGTCGTTATTGTCATCTTGGTTGGGCTGGCCAAGAGTTTGGCACCTTAGGAAAGAAGGATGAGGGGTGTTGGGTTGGGAAAATCTTATCTGATTAGATTTCAGATGTGAGGCTGAGTGGGCTTGCTGTAAGGGGTTAGACTGCTGCAGATCTTCAACAAACATCACATAGGATCGTAAATCTTGTTTCTGACCCTATCCATCAATCTCACGGCTGCGTAAGCTTCTTCAAACTTTCTGTCACCAAATCGAATATTTTCATGATATTGAGGTCTGGGGGGTATCACGCATCTAATCGAAAAACCACCCACAGGGATTCCATAAGCCCCTCACCGGGCGCACCTTCTTTTGAAAACTCGTTGTATTATTCCTCAATCCATGTTCCAGTGCCGGAATTCCGCAAAACCGTTTGAAAAAGTCTCCGTTGTCTCGATTACGCGGTCAGGAAGTAAAGGCTGCGTCCACCGGTCCATGTCAAGATGCTCAAGGCACCGTGCTACCTAGGTTTCTAAGAAGCTCAGTCCGCGAGGTGCATGCTGGTCCGAAGCGGAATCCAAGGGTGACTTTACCTCCGCGAGAAGGGCCTGTATGTGTGGACTGGTTCTTGGTCGCCAGCTTGCAGACACTTTAGCGCCTTTACGAGAAACTTGTGGCCCTCGTCGTTGGCACCAGATCGCCAGATGAAGCCGATAGCGAATGTGTCCAGATAGTGGCGCCACGGACAGTCTGCGCCCACGAGGCACTGTCGGTCATCGCGGCACCAGGTGCCGAAGCACAAGCCAAGATCATGCTCCTCCCTCGCGTCGTAGAAAGGTGCAGGTACGCGCCCACCTTTGCCTGGATGATCAGGCCCATACGGAGCAGAATAGTATGCGCGGCGGAAATCCCTGACCTCGGGGGGAATCCTAAGGCCTTCCCGCTCCTTTGCGGTGGGGAGACGGCGGGTGACGCGCTCGATGTGGTCGATCATGTCCCGAAGACTCATGTCACTGTCCTTATACCCTCGTTCGATTCGCTTGCGGCTAAGAGTGTCATTGCCATCAACCGAACGTCCACGCTTCCGTTGTTGTGATGCGGCCCCTGATTTAGGTCTGAGAGCAAGGGCTCGCGGATCCGCTGGCTCAAGACCAGCCAGCCGAGGATGCGTCGGTGCAGTCATCGACGAGGTGGTGGCGGTTCCACCTGCGAGAGATTCGTTTGGTTCTGGTATCACTGACGCAACCAAAGGACCCGAGACTGGCGTGTAGTCCTTTGAATCCGGTTCACTTTTTATCGTGATAGCGCTTTCAGCCCGAGCCGCCTCGAACGCGCGCGCCGCAGAGTCCACCTGAGCCACCGTGATAGCTGGCTGAGCGACCGCAGATGTCTGTGCAATCTTGATCGAACGCATCAAAGGAACCTGCGCCTGCAATGCGGTGAAGGTTTTAGACGCGACATGGTCCAGCACCGTCTTCATCGGTCCCGTCATCGGCACAGCCAACATCGACTCCACGAGCTCGACATCCCCCATGACCATCAGCGAGAAGTTCAATCGCAACTGCCATTAGATCTTCACTCTGTTCTTGGAATTGCAACCGCGTCAGCGCTTGATCCGCGGTACCAGCTTCGATGCTTCCAGTCGCCAGACGATCAACAATGGTTCTGGCGGCGTTGTTCAGTTGCAATCCTAGCAAGCTCTCCACGAGGGCAATGCCGCCAAGCGCGTCTGCAACACAATCGAGGGCGACCTTCAAGATGCTGTCGGGCTCTGGCTCTGTTGCCGCTAAAGGTGAATCAGATACTGCGCTTTGATGCAAACCAAATGCCCGGCTTACCCTTGCTCTCACCGTTGGCGGTGTTTTTCGCGCCTTTGGTGTTGGTCATGTTTAGCGTATCCAGGATGCGAGGGTCTGTAAGCCGGTGATAGGCGAACAGCCGAGTGTAGGCGCGTGTGTGGTAGGGCTCGAGGCATTTGACCGACGCGTGGGCGCCAAACCACGTGATAAGTCGCTGTTGCGGGCCGCCCTAGTGCCGCATACTTATGGTATGAGCTGTTGCTTTGACTAGCTTAATCGCCTTATGAGGTGGGTCCCTTGCATGACGTCTGGAGCACTCCTCTTGCACCAGACCTTTCTCCGCCTGTCTTTGACACATGCAATTGGCCTGTCGGCACATACTCAGTTTTTAGCAATAAGAACCACGCCTAGGTTTTCTTCCAGGAGCTATGGCGCAGTGAGGAACTCATTTATATGCATACGCAATGAACATAAGCTGAATGCAGCACATATTCAGTAAAACCGCATCCTGGGGTAACACAACTCAGCTTGCAAACATAACATGGAGCCAAAAACTCTATATCCGCCACTGCGCGCCCTCGCTATCGTGGGCGCCTCCGACCGTTTTCCCTAGAGTTCGGGGAACCTCATCATATGTCAAACTCAGCCGCTCAAGACACCACAGCTCACATCAAACCCCAGCCTTAAACCTAACCATCTGCATATGTAAAAAAAATTTGCTAAACAGGATGAACACCAAGCAAGATAACACAAACACACGCAAACGCATTCGTCTTATCCCAAACCCTCCTACATCGTCTCTCTCAGCCCTCTATCCATCTGATCACACGGACCAGAGCAGAACCACTCACCAAAACACTCTTAATCTCCTACTCGTCTAATACAATTCCCTCTGCTCTCTCTCTCCCTTATCACCCTCTCACAGCCAGTCCATCACACCGGCAGCCATGCTCAAAACTCCATGCCCGCGTCACTCACCACCATCCCTAGCGTATATTAGTCATGCTATGGTATCCTATCCTCTCCCATCCCCACTCCTTCGCAACAAACAACCCACTACGCTACATAGTATGTACTCTCCACCCCTTGTGCCTCACTAGACGCCAAATACCCAGACCCTATACCCCGAACCCAAATACTACTCTCCTCCACGGACACCGATATTCAATTATCCATATGCCCCAGGGCCACGAATATTTACCCTGAAATACCATAGTCACTAGAGCCAGAAGCCAGATTCGATACTGCTGCCACCCACGGACACCATTTCAACCAATCCACCCACGCTCAATTATTAATGTCCCTTGGGGCCACGAATATTCAACCGTGAAGAGTACTATAGTGAGCTAGATACTCCTTTCCCATAAGGACACCTTTCTCAAACAACAAAACGCGACACCACCGTAGCTTTCCTCCCCTCTACACCCACCACATCCTCACGCACTCACCTAATCCACACCAATTCCTATCGTCCTCATCCAACGTCCACCCAGACTACCCATCTCACTTCCACAAATCACGCTCTACCCCACCACCTCACAAGTCAAACATATATCCAAAAAAAAAACGAGGCATTTAATTATATAACTACCAACTAGAGCAACGAATATACCATAATGTGAGCGGGGGAATAAATAGAACCAAAGAGTTTCATGTCGTAAGGGCGTCATTAATCCACAAAAAAACGCCAGATACAAGTCCACACGCCAACCCTATTCCCAATCCCAAATCCAGTTACAATCCCATTCCATAGTGCCCGTGTTCCATCCATCACATGACCGCAGATCCCAGCGTGTTTCGTACTAACGAACCTATTGACAGCATACGCTCCATAACACCAGCGAGAAAAGACGCCTTAAGAGTGCAGCCCTCGGCCGCAAACGGCTGTGGTGACACCATGTACCGGTCCTCAGGAAGCGGACGGTCTGATTTATGCCACGAAAAAGTCGTTCGGGACTGACGTGAGGAACGCAACCGAGGCGACAGCACCAACGACACCAGGCACCATCCAGGCCGCGGCCGTCTTCACTGCACCTCCAATGCGCGATCGAAGTCGCTTCTTCGGCCGCTGGTCGATAGCGGCATCTGGCGCAACAGGTGCTTCGGGTGTCTGGGCATCCTGAGCGACGCCGCTGGCTTCTGGCTCGGCCTCTGGATGTGGCGCAAGCGATGATACCACATCGGCTTCTTCTACGGCCTCGTCCAAGACCTCTGCCTTGCGCTTCACGCCACTAGTCACGGACGTCGGTGTCGGTGGCTGTTGAACGGTGTCCTCTACAATTTCACGAATAGAGACCTCGGTCCGACGCACTGGGGGCGACGAAACATCCGAGGAAGGTGCTGGTGGTGGCGTCTGCACTCCGGACGCTGGCGCTGCAGCAGAACTCTTGGGAGGGACCCATACATTGTCTGGTGATGCTGGGGGCTGCTGTGCGGCGTAAGGATTGGGCAAGAGCGATCCAATGGGCCCGGGATAGTGACCCAGGATATCAGGAGAATACCCTACCGAGAATGAGGGTGCGTTCATCGCTGGGGCTGGTTAGCACACAGTATATTTTGAATAGTATAGGTACAGTGCCAAAGAAGCCTCCCTTCCGAGGCTGCGTAAGGGAACTCGACTTACGTGGTGAGAAAGGGCTGCTATAGTCCAGCATACCCCATTGCATTGGACGAGGGGCTGCGGGACGAGGTGGATCCATGGTGCACAAACACATCTCTTCGAAAATAGGGTTGGGGTGGAAGTACTGATCCATGCGTGCTTCGGGCTCTGGAAGCTTTGGTGGCTCGACCTTGGATGAGGGTTCGCCCGAGCTGAAGAGCATAGGAGCATCGTCTTTTTTGGTCGTCACCGGCACGGATGATGCCGATGGTGCGAAGGGAGCAGAAGGCACAGCCATGCTCATTTCCGAACTGGTGTCGTGGCCTTGGTTCTCAGAAGCCGCGGCCCGACTCTCGCGAGCTGGGGTAGCATTTTGCATGGTATCTTGCTCCTGACGGGCCATCAAAAGGCGCTTCCTATTTTGCTGCTCCAGAAGCATAAGCTGCATTTGAGTATTGCTCAAAAAGGCGCTCGGTTGCGGAGGCGCCACGTGAGGAGAGACCTCGTTCTCCTCATCCTCGTTGTCTTCCAGCTCCATATCGCCGTCGGACTGGCTCTCGTCGGAATCAGCTAAGGATGCGCAGCTCTCGATGCGAGATGCCTGGTCATCTTCGCTCGAATAGCCAGAGGCCAGGTCGTCCTCGGAGGAGGCGTCATCGCCAAAGAGGTGCTGGCTACGAGCAGAAAGAGCGGAAAGATGCTCTGGGAAGAAGACGTGCTCTTCGACGTCCGAGGAAGGCGAGCGTTCCTGAGTATCTTCGCTCGCCTCTAGCGGGATGGCTAAAAGCTATTAGCGATGCTCTCAGAAGGAGATTCTGGGGATGCAATGACTTACTTGTGTCTTGGAGGTCCTCTTCGAGTTCGTCATCATCGAACTCATCGTCGTCGGTGAGATCAGACTTCTGGGCCTCGTCGGCATCTTCGATGGTCACAGGGTTCGTCTGGGACCCGTAACGTGGGGAACAGCTCAAGGCTTCGTTCACCTCCACCTCTTCTTCATCGGAGGATTCGATGTCTTCGGGCACGGAAAAGCCTTTGGGGTATGAGGGGAGGGACGACTCGAAGGTGAAGGAGCGGGAGGTGTAGAAGACTAGACGGGCGTTAGCTCTAGAGCTGGTTTGTAAGTAGTGTGAAATATGAGGGTATCGTCGGCCTGTGTGAAGCTCACTCTGGGGTTCCGCAGGGTACAGGCCGTTCTGGCACAAGGCTGAGCTGGAATGGTGAAACGTACGGTTCTCGCGCGTGACGTTGGCGCCGAACTGCAAGACGTCGCCGTTGCTGAGGCGGTGGGCCTTTTGCGGCTCCAGCTTGTTGCCATTGACCATGGTGCCGTGCATGGAGCCCTTGTCTGTGATGTACACGCAGGGTGCCGGCGGAGAGGTCGCGGTGAGCACGGCGTGCTCTCGGGAGATGGTGGGACTGTCAATGAAGGCGTTCTCCGGGCCGATCATGAGCTCTGGCTTCGCCGAGTTCTTGGAGGCGCGGCCAATCTGGACGGCGGCGCCCGGCCGGAGGGTGAAGGTACGCGTGTCGTACTCGTCGAGCCGGTCGGAGCAGCGGAGCGTCACCTGGATGGTAGCTGGGCGGATCAGTGGGCTGTGTTGCGGCAGATGAGGACGGTATTGTTCCCACTTTTCGGGGGCACCTACCTTCAGAAGCGGTCATATTGTTGAGTGCGGCGGCCTTCGGGCGAGAGAGGTGTGGAGGTAGGAGGCCAGAGACGCTGTGGAACGGTCCTAGATAGATGGACGGGCGGGGTCAAGCCGCAGCGGGGCTCAACTGTGGGTTAGCGTTTCTCTGATGCGTCTGACGCCCACGACTCAGCGCGAGGGCATTCGAGAGGCAGGACGGGCGGTGGTGAGTGTGAAAGACGAGGCTCTTCTGGGGGGAAGCGACGATGGTGAGGCAGACGGCAGGTGCGGCCGCTCGCTCAGTCGCAGCTGCCTGGATCGGCGGTGCTTGCTGTAGCCAGTGTTATCGGGCTTATCGACTGCAGCTTGTAATGGGGTGCGTTAGGCGCCATTCCCTTCGCAGACTACTGCCCGGCGTCCCGCTTCGTTCGCGGTGGTGCCCCACCCAGCTACTTGTCGAAGTTTTGCTCCAAGCAACACTGAGAGAACACTCCGCGCAACAAATGACTCACGCCGACACGAACATGACACCCGCCCGCAGCTTCCTACACCGGTAGCACTCGATCCCCACCGCCGAACATGGCAACCACGACCGTTACCGCGACGACGACGGCGACGGCGACGGATGCGCAGTCCCGCTACGCAAAAGAGCAGGTCGCGGACAAGATCCCCGCCCGTATCAAGCACATCCAGTTCGGCATCTACTCGAACCCCGACGTCGTCAACCAAGCCGTCCTCGAAGTGTCCGACCGCAATGTCTACGACCTCGCCACAACCCAGGACAATGAGCGCGTCCTCACCGCGAACGGGCCCATGGACACGCGCATGGGCACTTCCACAAAGTCGGGCAAGTGCACGACCTGCGGCGAGGGGCTGAACGAATGCAATGGCCACTTTGGCCACATCAAGCTGGCGCTGCCTGCCTTCCACGTGGGCTACCTCAAGCACATCATCGACGTGCTCAATTGCATATGCAAGGACTGCTCGCGAGTGCTGCTCGACGTGCCCGAGCGGCGGAAACACCTACGTACCATGCGCCGGCCAGGCATGGACAACCTGCAACGGACGGCCCACGCGAAGAAGATCATGGAGGAGTGCCGGAAGAGGAAGAACTGCCCCTACTGCGGTGCGCTGAACGGTACAGTGCGCAAGGTCCCCGGCCATCCGCTCAAGGTTATCCACAACCGGTACGATGCCTACCTGCGCTCCACTGCGAAGACGAAGAAGACTCCCCTCGGACGAAAAGAGTTCGAGCAGTCGTTTGAAACGGCCAAGGCCGAGAACAACGACGTGGACAAGAACTTCAAGAGGGCAGTGGACGACATGCACCCGCTGCGAACCCTCAATCTCTTCAAGAAAATATCCCCCGAAGACTGCGAGCTACTAGCCATGATTCCAGAAGACGCTCGCCCAGAGATGCTGATCTGGGAATACATGCCCGTGCCACCTGTGGCCATCCGACCGTCTGTCATGCAGGAAGCAGGAGCGACCGAGGACGACATCACCAACAAGATCGGTGACATCTGCCACATCAGCAGCATCATACGCGCAGGGCTCGCTCGCGGCTTCCCGCTCCAGGTGCTGATGGAGCAGTGGGACTTCTTGCAGCTGCAGATTGCCATGTACATCAACAGCGAGACGCCAGGTCTCAAGCAGCAGGGGCTGCAAAAGACGATGCGTGGCTTCTGTCAGCGGCTCAAGGGCAAGGGCGGTCGCTTCCGGCAAAACCTCTCTGGAAAGCGTGTCGATTTTTCTGGCCGTACCGTCATCGGGCCTGATCCCAACCTGGCAATCGATGAGGTCGCAGTGCCTCAGCGTGTTGCGAAAAATCTCACATATCCTGAGAAAGTTACCAAATACAATTTCAAGGCTATGAAGAAGCTTGTGAAGGCCGGACCTCACGTCCACCCTGGAGCGAATAACATCATCAAAGCAAACGGTCGCTCTACGGCACTGAGTATTCTTGCGCGCGATACCACTGGTCAGAAACTCAAAGATGCCGCTGAACGACTACAGATTGGCGACATTGTAGAGCGACACCTTCGGGACGGTGACATCGTGCTCTTTAATCGTCAACCTTCCCTCCATAGGCTCAGTATCCTCAGTCATCGGGCCAAGATCCGTCCGTGGCGGACGTTCCGTCTCAACGAATGTGCCTGCAACCCTTACAACGCCGACTTCGACGGCGATGAGATGAATTTGCATGTACCCCAAACCGAAGAAGCGCGGACAGAAGCCACTGAGCTCATGGGCGTCAAATACAATCTCGCGACTCCCAAGAACGGCACGCCACTTATTGCTGCAATTCAAGATTTCATCACCGCTGCGTTTCAATTGAGCAGCAAGAACAACTTCTTCGACCGTGGCACCTTCACTCAGATCTGTAATTACATGTTTGCAGGGAATGGGGCGTACGACCCGCATATCGGGAAATACCGAGAGATCGAATTGCCACCACCTACCGTGCTCAAACCACAAGCGCTTTGGACCGGTAAGCAGGTATGGAGCGTGCTTATGCGGCCATTTAAGGACTACGGACCAAAGGGCAACCCCGTTCTAGTCAATCTCGAAGCGCGATGCAAGCAGTTCAAAGCCAAGGCAGGGGTTGCAGACGACCTTAACGAAGACGATGCGTTCCTGGTCATCCGGAACTCCGAAGTCATGTGCGGATGCTTCGACAAAGCTACAGTTGGTGACGGGAAAAAAGACTCCGTCTTCTATGTCATCATGCGTGACTACGGCGAAGACTACGCGGTCCAGGCTATGAATCGACTTGCCAAGGTTTCCGCTCGCTGGCTCTCCAATAATGGTTTTTCCCTCGGTATCAGCGATGTCACTCCCGGAGACAGATTGAACCAGAAGAAGCAGGCCTTGATCGATAAAGCGTACGCCGAATGCGACGTTCTGATTCAGCAGTACAAAAACAACACAATCGAGCGCATGCCGGGCTGCGACGCCTTGACAAGTATGGAGAACAAGATCGGTGGTATCCTTTCGGCTGTGCGTGCAGCTGCCGGTGTTGTATGTTTCGAGGAGCTCAGTCGGTGGAATGCTCCCTTACTCATGGCCAAGTGCGGTTCCAAGGGTTCCGACATTAACGTCTCCCAAATGATTGCTTCCGTCGGTCAGCAAATGATTGGCGGTGCACGAGTGGCAGATGGCTTCCAGCACCGGACACTGCCACACTTCCCGAAAGCCGCACGTCAACCAGTCTCAAAAGGATTCGTCAGCAACAGTTTCTTTTCGGGTCTAACGCCGCCAGAGTTCATCTTTCACGCCATGAGCGGTCGTGAAGGTCTGGTCGATACTGCCGTTAAAACAGCCGAAACCGGATACATGAGTCGAAGACTGATGAAGTCGCTTGAAGATCTATCGAAACAGTACGACAATACCGTCAGCAATTCTTCTGGCACAGTTGTGCAGTTCCAATATGGAGCCGACGATCTCGATCCTGTCGACATGGAAGGAAAGGCGGCGCCAGTGAACTTCGTCCGCACGTTTGTTCATGCAGTCACGAAAACTTGGGACAACGCGAAACCCAGTCTCACTCCTCAAGCTGTACGAGAGTATACATTGAAGAGACTCAACGAGAGGCGGAACATGAGGTACCTTCGGCGAATGAAGCTAGACCAAGTTACAGAGCTCAAGTTTAACGACACGAGCGATGTTGCACTTGACGACAAGGATCCGGAACGCGCGTTCCTCAACGATGTGCAGAACTTTGTCTTCAAGCGGGCAGATGTACTCGAGCAAACCCTCGCTTATCTCGGTCTGCCGAACCCTCCTAGCTTAACAGAGGGGAAGTCTGAGTATGATGCCAAAAAATATGGACTCGCGGATGGTATGGCAAAGATTTCAGCTGAGGCGCTCAAAACCTTTATCGACATGTGTCTGGAAAAATACAACAAGTCCAAAGTTCAACCGGGACACGCTGTCGGTGCCATTGGCGCTCAGTCGATTGGTGAGCCCGGTACTCAGATGACACTCAAGACCTTTCATTTTGCTGGTGTTGCCGGTATGTCCATCACCCAGGGTGTGCCTCGTATCAAAGAGATCATCAACGCATCCACGGCCATTTCCACGCCAGTCATTGCGTGCACGCTTTCCAACCCGGAAGAAGAGTCCGCCGCAAGACTCGTCAAAGCACGGGTCGAAAAGACGTATCTGAAGGACATAGTTACCTACATCGAGGATGTGTGGCACCCGGATGGGTCCGCGCGAATCAACATGGGCATCAGCGACGACACCATTCAGCAACTTTACCTCGATCTCCGAGACCACGATATCATAGCAGGTATCAACAAGCACAAGCCACTCAAATGGGGCAAAGGCGGTGCTAGGGTCACCATCAAGCACGGCAAGATAACTGTTTTCGTAAACGACCCGAAGAACGAGAAGAAGACCGCCGCCAAGTCCACCAAGGCCATGCAAAAGGACTATTTCGAACGCGTGCAGCAGGTCAAAACGTTCATTCTGGACGCCGTCATCAAGGGCTTCCCCGACTGCCAACGTGCGATCATCAAGAAAGAAGACAGCCCCAACCAGAACGGCAAATACGAATGCCAGCTCCTCGTCGAAGGTTACGGCTTCAAAGAGTGCATGACCACCCCCGGCGTCGAGCCCTACAAGACCAAGTCCAACCACGTCATGGAAGTCAACCAAGTCCTCGGCATCGAGGCCGCGCGCGCGACCATCGCTTTGGAAATTGGCGAGGTCATGAGCTCCATGGACATCGACCCGCGACACATGGCGCTGCTCGCCGACGTCATGACGTTCAAGGGTGCGGTATTCGGCATCACGCGCTTCGGCCTGCAAAAGACTCGCGATAGTGTGCTACAGCTTGCTAGTTTTGAGAAGACGCCCGATCATCTGTTCGAGGCGGCCGCGAAGGGAAAGGTTGATCATATCGATGGCGTGTCTGAGTGCATTATCATGGGGCAGAGCGTTAAACTGGGGACGGGCGCCATGGAGGTGTATCGTCCGCTGAGCTTTGCGGAGGGCGATATTGCAGTTAAGCCGACTATGTTTGAGACGGGGTGGGATGCGTTGTAGCGTCCGGTTCGTGGGGGTGCCTGTAAATATGTTACCGTGGTATGTGCATAGTATGGCGTTCGGATCTTCGGCTCGCGGCCCCTTTTTGCATAGCGACGGATATACGAGTAAATGAACGGATTGCAGAGCAACTTTATTTTCTGCTTTTGCGGGTGCCTGGCCTATTAATGAGGGTGAAAAACGCACTAGGTTATCTTTTTAGAGGTGCGTGATAACCACGGCGCACAGGTGTGCGATGTAGGTTTTGGGTGGATAAGGGGTTTTGGTGGTGGATAGCGGTTGCTTTGCGGGATGTGTTGTCCCAGGATAGAGTAGTGAGATTCGCCATAGGGGCCGCTCTACAGTATCTTTCCCAACGTAACCATAGGAATCTCGGTATACTTAAACGTAGCTCAGGGCGAGTCGCTATAATCTCCACCACGCCCAGGACGCCCTCGCATCACCCGTTGTCCCCCCTCAAATTACTCCCTTGGGTACGCATGGCTTCTTGCCTCCCCTCTTACCACCACGCGCCTTAACCACCGTACCTTTCCCACCACCATCCTCTAGTCCCCCAGCCTTCCGTTTATGCGCGACCTCCGCTCGCTTTACCCCTTCCCGCATCCTCCTCTTCCTCTTCCTCCTCCTCCTCCTCCTTCTTCTTCTTCCTAACCACCGCCTTGTGCGTCTCTTCTTGCAGCCGCTTCGCTTGCAACAACTCATTCTGTTCCGCGGGCCGGAGAAACTCACAGCCCAGGAGAATAGCTTTGCGGTCGACGAAGTGGAAGTAGTGCGTTCCGCCGAGGTAGTGCAGGTCGCGGCGGGCGGCGTCAGTGATGTGGATGGGGGCGATGCGCTTCATTCCGTCGGGCGTAGGGGCGAAGGTGCGGGCGGGGCGAGGGTTGTGAGGGCGTCGAGGACAATGTCGGTGTTGTGGTTTGTGCGGCGGGGGCTGATGTGGTAGAGCTGTGTGTGGGGGGTTGTATTAGCGGGTGTGCGCTAGAGTAGGAACCTAGAAAAGGAGGATGCGGTGCACTGTGGTGGTGGTTAGATGGACGCACCTGTATGTTGAGTCCGTGGGCCGTTAGGATGGCGTGGATGTGTGCCAAAGCCTCTCGAAGAACTTCTTCGCATGTGCGGACTTCCTCGGGCGAGTGCTGAGCGGGATACTCGGGCAAGAACATGTCGTATGTGTGCATGTGTCTGAACCCGGGTCCCGCGCTGAACGCAGTCTGTATAGATTGTTAGTAGTCGTTTCACTTGGACGAGGATACCGTAGGACGAAACTGGGAATACACTTACGCCAAGCTGTGAAACCAGGGCCTCAACCTTCCTGCGAAGGTCCCTAGTGTACGTTCTATATCTTCCGAACAGAACGGTGCCGAATTCTGAGCCGTGTCCGAAGCACCCGATGCCGTCGCAGGACTGGGCGAGTTAGGTTATGCATTCATTAGACATTGGTACCCCGCCGCAATGCCAGGAGAAACATAAGGCCGTGTTGCAAGAATCGGACATGGTGAGGAAGTCTACCGGGCTCAGGGTCACCGGTCCTGACTGTTGGAGGCATATTGATTCGAACCCTTTCACGTGGTGTGCGAGTCGCTCCAAAGTTCTTGAGCTGAGGCCTGTATTATCCGTCACATACGTCTTATCATTTACGATGGAGACGAAGATGAACTCAATCATTTACGTGTCGTTTGCAGCAGCCTTCTGGTCGATGAAGCGTTGCACGAATCGTTCCGCAGCGATGCTTCGCTGAGGTGTAGTATCACAGTTAACCATCTCTAGGCAATCGGTTTTCCCAAGATACCAGTTCTCCGATACGTTGCGTAGGTCCATGTGGTACAAGCTGAGTATCGGGGGCTCGAAAGGCTCACCCATGCCGAATGCAGGCATCGTGTTCGTCCATGTAGAGATACTGCCATGTTCCGGCAGCGCCTGGTGTTCCGGCAGCGCCTGTTATTCCGGGCCGAAGAGAGTGACAGTACAGAGATACCGGAAAGAAAGCACCATGGTTCGCACCAGCGCGAGGCCAGCATTCTTGTGCACGATGATGTTGAACGTGGGGACTCATCGCCATCGCACATTTCGAGAACATAGTCGAGGACTGACATCCAGGTCCCCTGGGACGACGTTCCGCACACGACAGACTTCAAGCTGCTGCCTTCGAGCTGCTTGCAGAGAAAGACCTGAAACGGCTCGACAGCTTTAGGGGCTATGCTCCTCATGACGATGCTCTCAAGCGGGACATCATCATACACCTCATACACCTTCGTAGCGGCATTCTCAGCGCGGATAATGGAGGGCGTGAGGTACAAGTTCTTGGTGCTCTTGCGATACTCTGTGGCATATCGCAGCGCGCCCGGGTGACCAAACCAAACTCTCCCCACCCAATTCCTGCCGACGCTCTCGTATAGGAACTTTGCGGCTTTGCTGCAGAGCTGGCGACTATTGCAACCGATTTCGAAGAGTGTTTCACGAGGGGGCTACGATCGTCAGAGATGCGGAAATGCTTGGGCTAACTACAGAAACTTGCATGACTGAAGATGCGCTCCCTTAGCTCACCAGGAAGCCCAAGGAGCGTCCGCGGCGTATGCGTAGACTGTTGCTCCTGAACCAGGGAGGATGCTTCTTCATGCGAATCTGCGGTCGTCATCGTTACGGTAGCAAAAGCACGAGAGCGACAATGGTATACGTGACACGGCAGAGTAAGATGGCGACCCGGGTCGAACGCGTGGTGGGAGCTTACGTTGAAGCCGTTGGCAACGCGCGCAATAAGGGTAACCCACAGTTTAGCATCATAAGAAGCTATTCCCAGGAAGAACTAGTGAACATTCGCAGAGGCGCTCACGGCGAGGCGCCTGCAAACGGAGAGACGCGGCCCACTGCCCAGGCACCGCCCAGTCAACCCAGGAACCGACGAAAAGCCTCATTGTGCCATTGACTACATGCTCTGGCAAAATAATGGCCGGATAGACTTGTGCAGAATTGTAATGCGCTCAGTGTTGTGCATGGTTTGCTGAAGTGATCACGTGCAACACATTCACTCTAGAACTACTCGGTCTTTAGCGGCCTGTCATCCTCATCGTATCGCGTATGAAAACATGCCTGCAACTTACTGTTCAATCTGTAGTGTCTGGGGTCTTTTCGGACACGAATATCTACCTCACGGACAAATATTTGTATACTGTATGCAATTGACCGCACCCGCCCTCTTCCTCTCAGCCGAACTGGCGGAGACATAAATGATTTCTGAGCTGCTATATTAACAGGATGAGCGTGTATGGATCGACAATCTCGCCATGAGGGCCAACGATCTCTTACTAGGCAATAGTGCAGCTACTCGCTACGGCAGGCAGCAACATGTGAGTGCGCGTCGCCGGGACCGGGGAGGAGGCGATTATGGTATCAACTCCAGGCATGCGGCACCTCCATACACGTACTGTGCCACCTTCCCTCTCGGTTATACCAATAT
This sequence comes from Bimuria novae-zelandiae CBS 107.79, assembly GCA_010015655.1. Classification (NCBI taxonomy): domain Eukaryota; kingdom Fungi; phylum Ascomycota; class Dothideomycetes; order Pleosporales; family Didymosphaeriaceae; genus Bimuria; species Bimuria novae-zelandiae. The sequence goes on along the minus strand of ML976704.1, from coordinate 293,274 downwards.
TCAGGTTTACTGCCTAATTCCACATGAATTTAGGGCTGCCAACGGCCAAGAGAGCGGAAGAACAGCTCTCTTCCAGTGATACTTCGCTTGGGCGCGCGACAACGTGCAGAAAACATACGCTGATCGATGCATGCAGCCGATGCATAGTTCTTCAAAACGACGGCATGGTGAAGTCGTCCACAGCTGAGTTCCAGAGCCAGTCAGATAACGGGCCATCTAGCGGCATCGCGCCCTCCGGTGGAGCTATGCTTTCAAAATTCATCGAATTGAACTGCATGTTCTGCAGAAGTGGTATGCGCGTTCGTTCCTGTCTTTCGTGGGCATAGTCTGTTTGTGGTGCGACCCAGTTCTCCCTAGCGACGATGGCAGTCGACTCTTGAGCGGAACCATTGCTTCGGGTCGGCCCTACCAGCTTTCCGATATGTTCATTCATGCGGTTAGTCAAACTGCAAAGAATGTTGCGCTGGAATTGCGCGACCCTAGACAGCGGATTGATGTCGCAGTTGTCAGCTTTGTCGACCCCCAACTCTTCTGGAAGCGTGAACTTCATCTTGTTATACATTTGATGGAATAGAGATAGCATTTCGGTCTCTTTTGCTACCGCAATGGGGTCCCACGTGGATGACACAACTTCGGTGGGTAGCAAGCAAGGCCCGGGCTCTCTATACAGGGACTTGTCCATCACGACCCTAAAAACCTCGGCGTAGGTTTCTGTGACCCCCGTCTGCTGCTCGTGCTCTTCTTCTAGAAACACCAGCTTGCAAGCAATGATACATGCGTAGCACCATGCTGACCATGACGGAAAGCTAAGGTTATGGATCGAGGCGTCTGGGATGGCGATTACAGTTTTGAGGTAGGATCGCACGGCGTTCAAACAACGGGACAGTATTTGCAATCTCGGAGCAGACATCCTTCCCGTCGATGGTCCTCCTGATGTATCCCAGAGTGGACCGTGAACAGCGCATTCGTAAATCCAAATTTCGCTAAGCCGAATGCTAAGACGTAACGTCGCTGAATAAAAGCATCAGTGTTGATCAAATACTGTTGTAGGATGGATGTTATTGCGTACGATGGCTTTCCAGGAGATTCTGAGGGATAGACTCGGCAAGACGAGCCAATTCATTTTCGAAGTTACTGGCAGACATTTGAATGAATGCTTCTCCTTTAAACTCTGCGTTCTCGATGTCATCATACGAGAAGAAATCATTGACTCTACATATCAACGCGCTGAGCTGTATCAAGGGTGTGATGAGTGCATCAGACGGGTACTCTTGACACTCTGCTAGGTGCCGACAGCATTGATCCATGTACCGTGTATGAGTCAGCGTTGTTCGCTTGCGCCACGCCTGCGAGAACCTAGTATTTGATTAGCGTTATTCGCATGCTCTGCAGACCCAGATGGAGAGCTGTGCCTTTGCAGGCCAACATCAGGTGCTGACAACGGCCGGGCTTACGCAGCAGTCAGATGGAACGTCCCAAGAAACGCCCGTTTCTCGGCAAGCGACCGGGCGGAATGTAGAATACCGCCATTTCCGCCTGTTAGCCACTTCTTCCTTGAGTCATGGGGATTCTTGGACAAGTCAAGATCTTGAACCATGGCAACACAAAGTTGCAACATCGTTGCCAGCTGTTGCTTGACTGGGTGGTAGTAAAAATGGTACCTGGACATGACGAGCGCTCAGCAAGGATGTCGATGTATCATCAGTAGACATACGTACCACCCTGTGAATAGGAGCAGCCCTTGCAGTAGCTCAAGGCTTTTGTGTGAATGCTTGATGATGCGATACGATATTTGATCCTTCAGCTCCCCTGCGAGCGTGCGTTGTAAGCCAGGATATCGGTGGGCGGTTGCCGTAAGAATTGCATGTAAGAGAAAAGGCTGGCTCTTCCGCAACACTTTAGCGTTGACTGACTGTGGGATAACCACGAAAGGAAAAGCAGATGCGCATGAGTCTCTGAATTCTCGTAAAAGTGTTTCGGCAGTACGATCATCCAGAAGACCAGCGTCTATGGGATCATATGGTACGAAAATTTCTTCTTCATGAACGAATGGCATTTCCTTTAGGTGTCAGTGACGGCTTCGAAAGGTAAATCTCGCATTCCTTGCGCGAAGTACGCTACAAAGACTTTCTGGTGGGGGGTTCTCACCTGTATCTGCGGTAACGTTTCGTAGCATGACTCCCCGTCCTGGGAATCGTTTTCTGGACCAGCGGCACTCTCCGGGGGAGTTGCGACAAGTGAAGTTCCTCCACTATTAGATGTGCCAGATTCAGCATTGATTCCCACATTGGAGCCAGGGTTGGAAGTTCGACCGCTCGCCAACAGGTCAATCAACGTGTCCACGCGCTGTTCCAGCTGCTTCACGCGTCTTTGTGGGAAGTCAGCGGGCTGTTAGACGAAAGTACTATAGGAAGTGCGCTGAGAATAACTTGAACACTCACGAGCGATTCTTAGGGCCTCTTTTCCTCACTGTATCGTCAAATATGCATTCTTTCTTCAACCTTTGACAACGATAACAAATGTCTGGCTTGTCCTCGAAAGGGGAGCATTTTGCCTTGGCCTTCGTGCATGACTGGCACGCTTTCCGCTTCTTGGCCTCTTCTAGCGTCATTCCGATACTAATACGCTATTAAGTCTGTTTGGAAGCGGGACGAGCAGCATGTATCGAATTGCGCGTTCTCTGCAGGACCCCTGTTCGGCTGCAGGAATGCAACGGTGCTCCTCAACTGTCCCCCAAAGCTGGGACAATACCAACCAAGACGAGCTGTAATTCCGTCGGGAAAGGCGAAATAAATCGTGAACGAAGTGAGACGGGCGCGTTACATGACGAGGTGTCGTGGACTGTGTAAGCACAGACGCCGGACGGGAACGGGACGATAATTCGCGACAAAACCCGACGGGGGAAGGCGCCATTTTAGCGGCCGCTCCCGTTCCAACACCACGGCGCCCGGCGCAAGAATACCGATCAGCTACGCTGGCCCAGCGCATACTCCGTCTGATTTTCGATGACAAGAACGAGCTGAGGTCTAGCCTGCCCCGAAAATACCCATGCAGTCATCCTTCATGACCTACGCCAATGAAACACGGGCACAGAAGGTGGTAGTCATATGCGAATGCGAAGCTTATTGCTCCTTGACGGGCTACAGGAACAGCGACCGCCCTTTTTCATGACTGACAATATTTGCCCGTCTCCTCTCCGGGTGAAGAGCGGCGGGGGAGCCCCAAAATTGGCATCTGTACATATATTCACGGTATGGCACGTACAGCAACTGGAGGTGTATATAGATCAGGCCGCAACCTACACTTCCATCGAACTATCAACCAGTGCTTCGTCATGGACCCTTCAATGAAAGAACGATTCCCATCGCAAGAGAAGGACCTCGAGCGCGACGACATGTCAGGCGAAATTACCAAAGATAGCCCATCCGACGTCACCAAAGACGATGAAGACCATTTCATGTCCGGGCCGAAGCTGCACATCCTCATCCTCGGACTCAGTCTGGCATGTTTCCTGATGGCATTGGATATGGCAATCATCACAGTCGCAATCCCCGAGATAACAGAGAAGTTTCGCTCTACAGCGGATATCGGGTGGTATGTGAGCGCGTACTTATTGACGCTATGCTCTCTACAACCGCTTTCAGGGAAGCTGTATTCGAACTTCTCCCTCAAGGTAGCCCGGAGATGTTGTATGACGTGCAAAGGCTAATCGCTACCAGTGGACCTTCATGGCCTTTCTTCTGCTCTTCGAAATTGGATCAGCTATATCTGGAGCTGCCACCTCATCAACGATGCTCATTGTTGGTCGTGCGATTGCTGGCATGGGCGCTGCCGGTTTGATGAGCGGCACACTCTCCATTCTCGCTGTCGCGGTCAGTGTACGACTACGAGCTGCTTACACCGGGGTTATCATGTCTATGTTCGGGCTCGCCGTCGTCGTTGGACCTCTTGTGGGTGGTGCATTCACACAGCACGTATCCTGGCGGTGGGTCTTCTACATCAATCTGCCGATAGGTGCTGCAACGGCACTTGTCTTGATTCTTTTTTGTGAGTGCATCCTAGTCTCAATATTTATCAGACGTGGGCTGACCATTCATCCCTTACCAGTCCAGCCACCTACCCGCAAGGCAGAGCTAGATCCGCTCAACGAGCGCATCGTCCGGCTCGACCTTGTCGGAGCAGCGCTGTTCATCCCAGCAGTCGTCATGCTCCTTATGGCCCTCCAGTGGGGTGGCTTAACGTATCCGTGGAACTCTGGCCGCATTATCGGGCTACTTGTTGGAGGAGCCGCCTTAGTGGTCATCTTCGGAGTGTGGCAGTGGCACAAGGGGAGTGAAGCGATGATCCCACCGCCCATATTCCTGCAACGCTCAGTCTTCTGGGCATGCCTCACGGCTATGTGTAGCATGGGCACCATGGTGATGCTGGGCACGTGGATGCCAGAATGGTTCCAAGCCATCAAAGGCGTCTCGCCGGTGCAGTCAGGCGTAAACCTTCTACCATCTATGATCGCTCAAGTCATAGCATCCGTCACGTATGTGTCTCCAGAACAACTCTTTCAAACCGAATACTAACCTGCCTTCCAGGGCTGGCGCCTTGATCACACTGCTCGGCTACTACAACCCCTTCATCATCATCGGAACCATCCTCCTGGCCATCGGCTCAGGCCTCTTCACCACCTTCGACATCACCACCGGCAGCGCTCAATGGATCGGCTACCAAGTCATCTTCGGCCTCGGCTCCGGCTTCTTCGTCACCAGCCCTCTCGTCGCCATCCAAGCCGTCCTCAGTGCCGCCGACACCCCGGTCGGCATCGCCATCGTCACCTTCTTCCAGATGTTCGGCAGCGCCTTTTTCGTAGCCTTGTCCCAGACCATCTTCAACGAGCAGCTTCTCAAGCAGCTGGCCAAGAACGCGCCTGAGGCAGACGTCGGCGCGCTGCTGGCCGCGGGAACCGCGCGGTTGTACCTCGCGGTGGCCCCCGAGCAGTTGCACGGCGTGCTGGTCAGCTACAACAGAGCGTTACTGGATCCGTTTTATCTGGGCGCGGGCATCTCCGCGCTGGCGACGTTTTGCGCGCTGGGCATCCAGTGGGTGAACGTCAAAGGGAAGGAACTGAGTCCCGGGGCTGCTTAGCCTACACCTTTTTTCTATATTGCATCGCCTACGTTCTGCTGTGCATCTTTGTTTGAAATCTTTGCTAGATCCTTTCGCTTTAACCACACCAGTAATACTTTGCATTTCGCCAGCATACCATTGAACTTCACCATCAAGGAAAACTCTTTCATTGGTAATATTCATCCTAGATTCTCCAACACACGTCCTGCCTAGTCCATGCTCCGAAATCTCTTTGTAAAAATTCCAATTTTCCCTCTCTTCGCCGTTCCCCGAAAACCCACCTCCTTCGCTGCAGGTATTCTTAGCACTTACGCCATCCCTCCCACCCTCTATCAAAAATCTCAAAATCTTATGTTTATTCCCTGCTAGCGATCTGCACGTGCAAACACATGCAATGATGCATGCAAACTTTTTTCTCCGAGCCACAGCGCGGGTGGCTTCACATGCATGGCGGCGAGATGCAATCTCTGATCGTCGCCCGCTCGGCGTGCATGCGCTAAAAATTTCAGGCACCGACACGTGCGGGAGAAGAGGGGCTGTTTTGAGTTTAGCGCGAAGGACGCCGACCCACCGATCCACCGACCGACTTTGAGAAAACTAGAGTACGGATGGGGCTCTGAGAATATTGGTGCTGGTAACGTCCCTCCCTGTGTGCTGGGACACCCTGCGTGCTGGGACGCAAAGATCATTTTTGCATCCTAACACTAACGTGTCCGTGCACCCAATGCACGGATTCAGCCAATGCACGCCGAACACCATAAACGCTCTATTAGAAATAAGGCTGCAGAACCACCCACAAACAATATTATTATAAGATTTTCTACTAGGATAGTAAATCGATAGCTGCGATTCATTTGCACTATTTAAATCTATCTAGAAGCTTGACGTCGCGGCCGCTCCGTGTGGATTTGGTTGGGGCAGCAGATGCGCCCTTTGAGGCCTCCCCAACATCCGTAGCATCAACAACACGTTTCTGACGCTTTCTGCTCTGTGGAGATGGCTGAGAAGCTTTTCTCTTACTCCTTTGGGATAGTTGTAGAGCCTTTTTAGCGTTATCGGCAGACTTCTGGGCAGTGCGCTGAGCTGCCTTTTTAGCTCTCTCCTTCTCCTTTACCTTCTTCGCTGCCTCTCTCGCTGCACGCTTTTCTTGCTGGATTTTCTCCTTATATAGCTTAGCTGCCTTCTTTAGCTTTGCTATCTCTGCTTTTTAAAGCTACTACTGCTTATCCTCTTGCTCCTTAATTAATTAACGATAACGTGCCTCCCTTACTTTCCTTAGTAACTATAAGATAGCCCTACTATGATACTCCTAGCACTATTAAAGGTCTAGAGCTTTGCTCTTCTTATTACGCTTCTTCTTAATAGATAGCACCTGCCTAAGCCCATCGTTGTCATGCTTAAGTAGCTCATTTTTAACAGATAGGTGGTGGAGTGATTAATAAAGCTTCTATGTATCCTTGCTACTTTGATCACTCACTACAGAGCGTATAAGCCTATTCATCTTTCTCTAGTCATGATCGCTAAGCCCTGATGAGGAGCTATTGCCTGATTCTTGATCCTGGGTGAACCTATTAAGGATAGGGTCAGGATCAGGTGGCTTGGTTGGTTGGTTGGTATTCATTTTTCGTCTAGTTGATGGGGATTAAGTCCACTATCTCGCCTCCCGAAGGGCATATACGACGTGCTAAGCTATGGAATTATAGTACTAACATACTACCTTAGAAAGCATTTCTTGCCTGCGCGGGTATTGCTACCATTTTAAGCTATAGCTCCCCTTCCCGTTGGGGAGACTAAGCAGTGTATGTACATTAGGGTGAATCCCTTGTGTGTGTTCAGAGGCAGTTTAGTGCTGTGAGAAGAAAGAAAAGGAAAGAGTGGATAGGTGTGGAGAGCCGGTGCTCTGTCGAATCGGAGCCGTGGCTCTGCGCGAGGAGAGCCTTTGTACCAGGCTTGGCGATGCCTGTGTCGAAGGAGATAGGTGTAGTAGGAAGGCAGAGCCAGGCCTGTCCTTCTTCTTTATCCCCAAGAGTCGTATGATATAAGGCCAGGCTGGCTGCCTTGTTTGCGTGTTGTGTCAGGTCAGGGACGCTGATAGTTGGTCTTTAGAGAGCTGCGGGCAGCTCTTGTTGTTGTAGGTGTTGAGAGCTGGTGCTCTGTTGAATCGTGCTATGGCTCTTCGCATGGAGAGCCTTTGTATTTAGGCCTAGCAGGTGCCCATATCTTGTAAGAGTAAGGAGTGTCACGACTGTCTCCTTGTCTTAGCTATAGTTATGGCCTTTAACTAAACGTGAAAATCTGAGCGGCGCACGGGCCATTTTAAAAAAATTTTAGCTTACTAGAGAGCTAAAAGAGAAAATAGGGCAGCGCGCCTGCCACAACGCCTGTAGCTAAAAGAGGACGCTGGAAAACAGATTTACAAAGGCATTTAAGTCGTGTTTTAACAAAAAATTAATAGATATCGACCTTTCAGTAACCTAGAAAAGTTAATGTTCGGTGCAGGATTAGGTGGCGATATACCTGTGGCTCTAAAAGAGCTGAGGATAGTTAATTCCTTGAAAGAGGCCTTCCACGCATTCCAGAATAGGGGAAAGAAGTCGCCTTTAGTAATAGAAGCTAGGCCCTAGCTTCTATAAAGGTATCTTAATAGCTCTGCTAAGTAGGCTATTAATAGAGGCTTGAACATCGCAATATTAAGTAGCTAAAGTGTATAAGTTAAATAAGGAGGCAGGACAGCAAGCAGGATCCTATTCTAATTATAGTAGTTAATAAAGTCTATAGTAACATGAGATCCGTAGCCATCTATAATTAAAAGTTAATATAATCGTCGAGCCTTCTCTTTTATACAGCGATCAAACACCTGCTTAAGCTAGGCAAGCCCGATATCGTTGTTCGTCCAGCTAGAGGATAATGAGGTGATAAAGACTTTATGATATCCTGCCTTGATATCCTCTACCTAGCTTGATTGGATGTCCTTGTTGGCAGCCTTATAGATAAGGCTTGGCGGCAAAGCTGATCCATCAGCGTAGATACATGCTAGGAGCGTGATCCACGCGCGATTGCCATCCTGGAGTGATGCCCTAACCTCCTTCTTCTCCTATATTCGTCTGCTGAATATCCTCTTTGTTCTACTAACGATACCGATCAGGACACCTTTTTTATCTATATTGTAGATATGATGAGGATCTATGCGATATTAATTAATCTTGCTATGTACAAGGTTGAAATAGAGGCGATATTTATCTACTAAATTAGCTTTATGGCGATTGCTGTCTATGCCGACGGTCTATTGCGAGATAAGATGAATGCTGTGTTGGTTAATAAAGCGGGTAACCTAGCTCTCGCTAACTGGCTCCTTTGCTATCGTCGAGGCAAAATTCTGTATCATCTCTCTAGTAGGAGGTATATGTCTCTCTGTGAGCCTTTTAATATATCGTACAAGCTCCTGCTCTTGCTGTGGGTTGAGCTTTCGCTGATTGATTGTGTTGGCTGCACGCGTCGCGGTAACACCTCGGTGCCTTCGTGAGAGTGTAGATCGATTAACACCATATCTAGTAGCAATTTCTGTATATGAAAAATCTTCTCCTGGTTCTCGCGATTCGATCTTATCTATCGCAGCTTGAATTGGATCCATATTAGTGGAGTTATCGCGTGTTGAAAGTAGGGAGTTTTGACGCGTCGGATGTTCGGCGTGCATTGGCTGAATCCGTGCATTGGGTGCACGGACACGTTATTCCCCCTCCATACTTAGTGTCGCAGTTAGCGTCTCCTTATTCTTTAGAGATTTAACCTTAAAACTCTAGTCAACAGCAACAAAACTACAACAATGCTAATTATATTATTAATTATTCTGTTTACCACGTACAACCCCGCTCTGCCTTTACACCCTACGCGACCGTAGTTATCAACGAATCTCTAAGCCTTGGTGCATTATTGAGATAATAATCTTGTTAAGTAAGAGTATTTTCCTTGACTTAGAAATCACTTTATCTTTCTGTGTGTACAACGTGAGTTTCTCCGGGCTGAGAGGCAGGTTAAGTGTCTTGGTAGAACAGCTTAGTGCGCTTATGTAACACTGTATCAAATTTTGCACTTTACTAGAAACGCTCGAGCTGTGGCGTTCTTCTCAAACTTTCCAGCCAATATCACGTGCCAATGATCTTGGGCGCGTCCTCCGGGCTTTCCGCGGCATATCACGTGCGGCGCGCTATCTTCCGGACTGGGCCGCTTTCGTCGTTGCGTTGAGGATGCCTAGGGGCAGCAACGAGTGCCCCTACGCATCACCACACCCGCGATCATGGACCAAGTAGTCAGGCGCTGGCGGAAGTCTTCTTTGCAGGCGAGTCTGTGCCATACCGTGTTTTATCAGATGACGCACAGCCATCACTTGGCGCACGCTCACCGCCAAATTTTCGACTTCTTCACCCTCTCATAACTACACCAATATGGACCCAATTGAGGCTGCGTTAGAGTCGCTGAAATCGCTGAATCCTAGAGAAACACCTAATTACACTACAGTTGCAAAAAAGTATAGTTGTAATTAAATAACGCTATTAAAGCGCCACCGCGGGGTTTAAGGCACCTATGCTTAGTAAATTAATAATATACGCCTCCTTAACACCACGTAAGAGAAAGCTCTTATAACTTATATTAATAACCTTTACTAACAAGGTCTACCGCCTATAAGATAAATAATATAGAATTTCGCCTTAGAAATAGCTAGAAGAACTACTAGAAAATGCTAGGTTAACCGCTTTATTGCTTAATATTGTATTAACCTTATATTACATTAGAGCTCTAGTATAGACGCGTTACGGCATAAAGCTAATTTAGCATTTAAATACAGCCTCTACTTTAAGCTTTTGGCGCAGAAGATCGAATAGTATAACGTAAAACTGTAATATATATATAATATAGACGAAAAAGGCTTCTTAATTAGGGTACTATTAAAAATAAAGCGCATCTTCTCTCGCTAAAGATATAAGAATAGCGGAGTAAAGCAAGTTATATAAGATAGTAATAAAGAGTAGATAATAATAATTATATATATTTGCGCTAACGGCAGTGCTCTTACGCTAATCTTAATTTACTAGGCTATTTTTAGTAATATACAGGACTTATAGCTTTAAGATTTTAACCTATAAGAGCATAACTGTTTCTTTACTTCCTTAGCTAGTAGATGGATAAACAACAAGATTAGCATATAATAGCTAAAATAAGTGTTTAATTGCGAGACGAAGGTAAAGGCGCGTTACTCTTAGCGTCTCCTTATCTTTAATAGCTACGGCTCCTATATAACAATAGAATTTATTAAGTATTATAATAAGAATTAAATTCTTTTGGCTATCTTTCCTCCTCACGCTACCTATACTCTCTAGCTACTTAATATTTACCTCTTTAAGCCTCTCTCTAGCGCATACTCCACCAAGCTCTCAGACTTTATATATAGCTATTAAGGCCTTACTTCTATTATAAAGCGCGACTTCTTCCGCATGTTCTATTACGCCTAAAATATAGCGTTTAAATATAAGATAATTATTAAGTTTTTTAAGGTCACTAGCCTCTCACTATTAAACGCAGAGGTAGTGTTACAAAAGTTTTAAAAGGTAAAAGTAAAGAGGCTATCGTCCTTTAAGAGTAGCTTATTAGTACTTAGCGCTTTAAATTAGAGAAAGATAGAGCGCTTGCTGCGCAAGGTTATTAAAAATACCTATTTTAAACACTCGTAGTAGCTCTCTTAAATAATCTATTATATAGCTATGCAGAAGTAGCTTCTCTAGCACGAAAATAACTGCCTTAAAGAAGCTCTTATTAATAAGAGAAAGCAGCGACAGCGTGGCAAGCCTTTACTACTTAAAGCACTGCTAGAGTATAATAGAGGCGCTGTTCTCTAGTCGCCCGCCAAAGTCTAAGACGCCCGAGATAGGCAGGCGCAGAAGGATGCCGACGAGCAGTTGCAACAATAATAGAAGGAGGAGAAACTTGCTCTACGAAAGTAGTAGAAAGAACAGAAATAAGCCATGCTTAAGGAGAGGAAGCGTATAAGGCTTGCCGCCAAAGAAATCCGCCTCTAGGAGCAGCGTAGCAAGGCTACTACGCGTGAAGAAGCACGTATTGCACGTAAGGCCAAAAAATAACTCTAAAAAGATATATAATTATCCTAAAAGGGTACAAGACGTTAGCTAATCGCTTCTGCTACTCCGTCTCGTCTATATAAAGCGCCTAATATTACTAAGGTTAATTTCTCTTCTATTATTAATAAGGAGCCTACACCCGGCCCTAGCACGCGCACAAGAAATATACGCCTCCTACAAAGGTTTCGCATGTAAATTATTATAAGCAATTAATTGTTCAAGCTCCATAGACCTCTCCACTAGAAAATCTCGCGATAATAGCTCTTATATAGAGCTCTACAGCCTCAAAAGCAGTGGGTGTGGGCATCCGGAAATCGTGCGCCAAGTGATGCCCGTGCGTCATCTGATAAAACACGGTACCGTGCAGTTTCAGCGAAGAGCAATGTTCCCCGCTCTACGCTCCATCGTCGTAAACATGGAGGAGCGTCAATAGAGCTCAAGGCCCAAAGCCAGCAATACCTTACCCCAGACGAAGAGAAAGCTATGTTCAAGTTTTTATTACTAATGTCTAGTCTCGGGCACCCTGTACGCATTAAATTCATACCTTCGCTAGCCTTCAGCATCGCTCATCGGCGGTCTACGGTAACCAAACCAATCAAGCCACCGGGCAAGAACTGGGCTCAGGCCTTCGAGAAACGCCATAAGGAACTCAAAGCGAGAAAGGTCAGGGCGATTGACTGGAAACGCTACGAGAATAATATATAGAGTCCCCCCCCCAGATTTGACCCAGCAAAAGCACGCGACGCGCATGCATCACGCGTTATCCCCACCAATGCCTCCCCAAACACCAAAAAGACAATTAAATCGCGAAATTCAAATACAGAAGGCTTTATATACCTTTTAAAATAAAGATTTTTCTTCTCTAAATTCTGCTATAGACTTTTTTAAAGTTTCGCGACGCACCTTATACCGCAGGCATTATAGTGGCTTAACGTAGTCTATAAGCCACGAAATAGCTTAGATCCTGTTAAACACAGAAGAAAAGACTCTTGTACGATAAATTAAGAACTACACTATTACTAGAACCTAAATTACCTACTTAATACTAAAGGAGCTTATCTTTCTTATACGGGCTACACGCGTTACGCACGCGTTATAACTAGCCCTTTTTTTATAATTACTCTCTTATATTAATAATAAATAAATTACACGTTTCTAAAAGAGGAACCCTAAAATAGAAGGGGTATTTGCTAGGCATCTTAAGTATTTATAAAAGGAAGGAGCATCCTACGCGCGTGTAGAGCGCTAGTTTAACGTAATAGCTTTAAAAATAGAGGAGCATGCGTACCTCCCTTCGGATATATAGAATATAGATAAGTCAGGATTTAGTGTTAGTGAGGAGCAGATTATAAAAGTATTAGTGTACCTTAATACTACTTAAAAGGATAAAGTAATTATTAGGAAGTAAGAATAGGTTACAGATATTAAGTATATTAATGCTATAGGCGAAGCGCTAGCTCCCCTTTTAATTTTTAAAGGAAATAATATTAATACACGATAGATTAATAAGAAATTACCTCTAGGGTGGCATTTTGCTACTAGTAAGAATAGCTAGATATTAAATAACCTGGGTCTGGAATGGCTAAAGAGAGTATTTAATCTATTAACCCGCGACAAGGCTGCGGGGCGCTAGCGTTTACTTATCGCGGATAGATATAGAAGTTATATACGCGCAGATTTTATCGCCTACTATATAAAAAATTAGATTAATTTTCTAATTATGCCTGCTTATTACTTGCATATACTCTAACCTCTTAATCTTAGTATCTTTTTAGCGTTTAAATAGTATCACTCCTATAAGACGCATGCGATATTCTGGCTTAGCTTATAGCGCATCCTGTAATTAGAGTAGATAGAATTACTATCCTGCGCACGAGAGAAGGCAATATTAAAAAAAAATATACTTAATAAATAGCGTGCTACTAGCTTATAGCCTGCGTTACTTATACGCGTCCTTAGTAACCTGCCTTATAAGTTGCTCCCGCTATTACCTGTCCTAGCTACACTATAACAAGCGACTAATCTAGATCTTTCTCTACTATAGAGCTCTCTTCTAGAGCTAGTAGAACTACTAAAATTAAATAAGCAATTTATAGAGTTGCTTCGCGAGGATCCCGTAGTCCTTTCGCCGGTGAAACGCTACGTAGAGCGGATAACACGCCTCTACGAAATACAGAATGCTATAATAGCTCTTTAAGCTAAGCAGATCGCAGATTAGTCTAAGCTTCTTTAGAAGCGAAAGAAGGCTAAGAAAGGAAAAAGAGTTTAACTAAAAAGTTAATTAATCTATATAATAACGGAAGTGTTGCAGATCGCCCGCGAGGAGGAGGCGAAGCTAATAATAAAATAAGTAAGGGGGCGCCTATAAAAGGTTATAGTACTAGAAGAAGATAGTTAGGAGGAAGCGGAAGGTTCGGATTATTCAGTAGATAGTTTATTAGAGGGGCCGGCAAAGCGCACGCGACGCGCAATGCGATCGCGTGCGCAGAGTTGATTTTGCTGGGTCAAATCTGGGGTTGGGTCAAATCTGGGGGGGAGACTCTATCCTAAGATCGCAGAGTGGTTTGAGGTGATAGAAAAGGTGCTATAGGACCCTGCTGTACTGTCAGAGAATGTTTATAATACTGGACAAAACAGGAGTCATGTTGAGCAAGCTTGTCTCTGTTAAAGTCCTTGTAGGTAGGGATGACCTGCGTGACTACAGAGGCGCGGGCGTCAAGCGCATCATAGTGACTGTAATAAGTTGAAACGCTGAACTGAGAATAAGTATGATGATTCTTTCTATGAGGGGATATACAACTACTTTATAGTCGTAGTAGCTCCTATTCTTGCCTAGCGCCACTGACTGCCTGCCAGGCAGTCTCCTCGGTAGCGCACCTGTACCAGGCAATTAGCTCAACAACACGTGATCATGGAATTCAACTTAATAGAGTGCATAAGCGCTGACGGTAGGTCGCTGCTACCTCTGATAATCTGGCCAGCTGTAACTTACTGAAGTAACTGGACTACCTACCCCACCCCTGGATGGCATTATAGACACTCTGAAAATAAATATAATGACTCAAAGATTAGCCTAGAGTGGCTAAAGCGTGTTTTTAATCCGCAAACCAAAGGACTAGCTAATGGAAAACCACGGGTGCTAATCTGCGACGGCTTTAGGGCTTTAGGACACACGAGACACTAGAGGTCCTAGAGTTTTGCCTTAAAAATAATATTATTCTTTGTCGACTTCCCTCTCACACCTCCCACAAGCTCTAGCCTTGTGACGTTGGACCCTTTGCTCCTCTAAAGACAGCTTATCGAGTTGAAACCCTGAAGTGAGAACAAGTGTGATGATCTATTAACTGCTGGAGGTCATGCAACTACTTATAATCGCTACTCCTCCTCGTCTACCTAACGCCACCACAGGCAGTCGCCATGGTGGCGCCCCCTGTCTGCCAGGCAGCACGTCCTATATCACGTGACCTGGGATCCAACTCGGTAGGCTGTCTTCAAGGGGGCAAAGACGCCGACATCACATGGCTGGAGCTTGTTAGAGGTGTGAGAAGGCAGACTACACAAGATAATACTGTGTTCAAAACAAAATTCCAGGATCTCAAGGGTCTCGTGAGTCCCAAAGCCGTCACTGATCAGCACGCGTGGTTTGCCGTTAGCTAGTCCTCGCGTTTGGGGATCGAACACACGCGTAAGCCACTCTAAACAGATTTTCGAGTCATTGTACCCATTCTCTGAATGTCGGTAATGTCATCCAGGAGTTGGATGCGTAGTCCAGTTACTCCGATGGGTGGAAGCTGGCCAGATGATGAGCGGTAGCAGCGACCTACCATCAGCGCTGATACACTCGACCGCCGTCATCATAGTCCGTTTGACACCAGCGCCTCTATAGCCTCGTAGATCGTCTTTGCCTACGAGAACCTTGACGGATCCCAGCATGCTTAGCATGACACCAGTTTTGTCCATGTTGTAGACATTCTCCAGCAGTATAGTTGTCGCGGTGAGCAGAGCGCTGAGCGGACAGTACGCAGTGGAAAAGATTGTTGGATTGAACTGAGGTTGTACTATCTAGGAGCTACAGAAGGTATATGTGCGCAGGCACAAACAACGCTAGTCCTAGATAAGTAGAAGGAAGGTTGCAACCACATCATGGTAGGAGCAACTATCTCGCAGGGTAGGAGCCATAAACCGTGACAATAGTGGTGGTCGGATCTTGTAGGACCTTGCCGATTACCTCAAACCACTCCGTAATCTTGTTGTATATAAACTTCTCGTGTCGGTTCCAGTCTATCGACCTGACTCTCCTCGCTTTGACTTCCGGCTGGCGTTTCTCGAAGACTCGAGCCCAGTTCTTGCCTGGGGGCTTGATCGGCTTGTTCGGCGTAGACCGTCGGCGGGCGATGCTGAAGGCTAGCGAGGGGATATACTTGATTCGGACGGGTTGCCCAATACTAGAAATTAGTAACAAAAACTTTACAAGCGCTTTCTCCTCCTCTACGGTAAGATATTGCTGGCGCTGGGCCTTCTCCTCGCGGGAGGGTCGGCCGCGTGCGCGGTAATACAGGGTATGGAGAGGAACACCACCGCGTTCTGATAGGGCAGCCCATGTTCTAGGTGTATCTGAATTACGCGCCTCCGCCAGTACCTTGCTGGCTCGGTCCATGATGAAGGTGGTGGTGGTGTACTGGCACGAGAGAACGGCTGACGGCGATGAACGCCAGCCCGCCGTCCAAAAATAGCCCGCTGATGGACACCTCTAGGAACCTCCACTCCACGTGAGCTCGCTAGAATCGACCTGTGGATTAATCCGAGCCGTGTCACGTTATACTGCACCACGGCCTCAGTGTCTGCGCCACACTTCGGGCTGTGCAATCAGCCTCACCTCAACCATGACAGCTTGTCCTTGACCCCACTAGTCCAAACCCATTGACACGGCAATAGAACTGGCGCACTCTCGCGCCGCACCGCCATCGGATTTGATCCGTCGGTATAGATCTGCCTCTGATCTCTTCGCATGCTGGCTGACCTTAGTAGCCTAGAACTAGAGTGCTCAACAAGCCGTTGTCTCATTTCTCGGCTAGGCTGCCGCATCTGATCCCGACCCAGATCTGTTCCCCCATCCAGCTCTATTGCGAAACAATGCGTCTTCTGCAACGCAGCGACACTGGCGACTTCGTTCTTACTCAGATCGACGACTCCTCTATCCCTCCTCCCTATGCGATTCTTTCACACACCTGGGGTGCCGATGATGAGGAGGTTACCTTCGATGATCTAACGAATAACACTGGCAAGGAGAAGCCTGGCTATGAGAAGCTCCGGTTCTGTGCAGAGCAAGCTGCACGCGATGACCTATACTATTTCTGGATTGATACATGTTGCATTAACAAGGGAATCAAGGCTGAACTCTCGTACGCCATCAACTCGATGTTTCGCTGGTACCGCGACGCGACTCGATGCTACGTCTATTTACAAGATGTTCCTAGACGTTCTCTCGACGCTGACGAAGAGCGTAGTCCGCCACTGTGGATATCAGATTTTCGCAACAGTAAATGGTTTACTCGGGGTTGGACGCTCCAAGAGCTCCTTGCTCCGGCTTCGGTTGAATTCTTCTCCTGGGAAGGCAAGCGACTTGGTGATAAAAGTTCGCTTAGACAGCAAATCCACGAGATCACGGTCATATCCGAATTGGCACTTCAAGGGGCCCGCTTATCCCAGTTCAGCGTTAATGACCGACTGTCGTGGATAGAATACCGCGAGACCAAGCGTGAAGAAGATAGAGCGTACTCATTACTGGGTATCTTTGATGTCCATATACCGCCTATTTATGGCGAAGGGATGGAGAGTGCGTTCCGGAGGCTCCGAGAAGAAATCGCCAAGCAGGAGAAATGCATGCAAGACCTACATCTCACCGATCCTCGCAACGACAAGAAGCGCATTGAAGACACCAAGGGAGGGCTATTAGCGGACTCTTACCACTGGATTCTCGAGAACGGCGACTTCCGACAATGGCGTGACGACGAGAACAGCCGACTGCTCTGGATCAAAGGCGATCCCGGTAAGGGCAAGACGATGCTGCTTTGCGGTATTATCGACGAGCTGAACAAGTCAATTTCTAAGACCGAGATCCTGTCCTACTTCTTCTGCCAGGCTACGGACTCACGAATCAACAACGCCACGTCGGTCCTGCGAGGTCTGCTCTATTTGCTTGTCAACCAGCAGCCATCGCTCGTCTCGCATATACGGAAGAAGCACGACCATGCAGGCAAAGCACTCTTCGAGGATGCGAATGCCTGGGTTGCCTTATCTGAGATCTTCACAAATATTCTGCAAGACCCGAGCTTGAATAGCACGTACTTGATCGTTGATGCGCTCGACGAGTGCGTAACAGAATTGCCAAAATTGCTGGATTTCGTCACCCAGAAGTCATGCGTGTCTTCTCGTGTCAAGTGGATCGTCTCTAGCCGCAACTGGCCGGTGATTGAAAGGGATCTCGACTCTACAGTGCAAAAAGTGAGGCTGTGTCTCGAGCTGAACGAAGACTCTGTCTTTAGAGCTGTTAAGGCATATATTCGGTTCAAAGTAGACTGGTTAGCGAAGCGAAACAGATACGACGAAGATACGCGGGACACTGTTACTAGGTACTTGTCGTTGAACGCCAAAGGCACCTTTCTCTGGGTAGCATTAGTGTGCCAAGAACTCACTAATGTATCGGGATGGAAGGCTCAGAAAAAGCTAACGGCGTTTCCGCCCGGACTGAACGCCCTGTACAGGCGGATGATGGACCAGATCCACAATTCAGAAGAGGCTGATCTTTGCGAACGTATACTAGCCGTTGTCTCAACTGTGTACCAGCCAGTCACGTTAGACGAGCTGGTGACTTTCGTCGACATGCCCAACGGTGTCTCCGGGAATGACGAGGCTTTGTCCGAGATTATAGGGCTTTGTGGCTCTTTCCTAACGCTTCGCGAACGCATCGTATCCTTCGTTCACCAATCAGCAAAGGACTTTCTATCCCAGGAAGCGAGCTCTGACCTCTATCCTTGTGGAATAGAGGATGTTCACCATTCAATTTTCTTAAAATCCCTCCAGGCCATGTCGACACTTCGGCGAGATATGTACAACCTCGGTGAGTGGGGTTATCCTGCCGAGCTAGTGGAACCGCCAGATCCAGATCCCTTGGCGGCTCTGCGTTACTCGTGCATCTGCTGGATTGATCACCTTGGCGATTCGAGTCTTGCTTTTGCTGCGACTTCCTTAGTTCACCTGCAAGACGGTGGTGCCGTCTACGAATTCTTGAGTCAAAAATACCTATACTGGCTTGAGGCTCTTAGCCTGTGTAAGAGCCTGTCAAAGGGGATAGCCTCAGTAAGCTAGCGCATATAGTCACCGCCCACATAGGGTTGCCGCCCACCCCACCAAAACGCGACACCTGCACAAAACACGCGATTTCTCAACAACGCCTATTATAATTGCCATGTAATACACATAGACTGTAGAGTAGCTGCTGCTGTAGCTACTGCTACTGTCTCTGCAGCTCTCTCTATAGTATATCTACTTTGCTGAGCTGCTGAGGCCTCAGCTGCGCGCATCGCCTCCCTAATAGTCTCTACCTTTGCAAAGCGTTGATTTGAATCTACTCGAACGCGCTTTCGAGGACGCTAAGAGCTAGTAGTCTCTAGCTACTGTTCAAGGCGTCTTTTCTCTAATTCAAGCCCTGCAGCTCGAGTATTTACAGCTGCTAGCGCCTTACCTGCTTTTTGCAGGAGAAGTCTTGTCTTGCGACCTAGGTTCTCGCAGCTCTGCACCTCGCGCTGAGCCAAGTATAGATCTCTAGGGCCTTGAGGAGTAGAGAAGAAGCTCTGAGGCTGCTGCTGAGGCTGCTGCTGATGCGTAGGCGTAGTAGGCCTCTGAGAGAGCTGCGACGAGCTGAGTACCTGATTGATGTTGAGCGGGCAGATACCAGCAGCCTGCCAGCCAGCTCGAATTACACGCTCTGTAAAGCCTTCCTCCCTAGCTTAATAGTAGCAGGCGATAAAGCGCTCCTTCTTAATAGGCGCGGCATCGTTAAGCGATGCAAGCTTCTAGATCTAGCGTTGGTAACTAGACTTAATAACAAAGAAAGGAGCAAGATCTAGTAGCTATAAGACGTGCAAGGTATGCGCAGGTAGGTATAAGAGTTTAACTTAATGCTATTTACAAAGCTAGAGAAACTCAATATTAATATGGCTGCTATAGCTATTGAGAATAAGGAGTTGGTACTAGCTATTACCTATAGCTGTCTTAGGTAGAAATATGCGCTGCAGCCACTCAACACTTATCGCATTTAACGTCCATCCGTTCTCTAAGGTTGTATAGATCCAGTCAGGTACGTAGGACGAGGGGAACCAGGTTGTTTGTAGGCTCTGGCCCTTAAAGATGACTGCGCAGCGTAGTTTCCGCCCTGTTGCTAATACAGACTTAATTATAGAGACCTACTCGCGATTCTCTGGAGAGCGAATATAAGCCTTCTTTTTCTAACTACTAGAGAGTACTCTAGTGTTCGTACATACCCCTAGGGCAACGCCGGTCTCGTCCATATTATAGGTATTCTCCGCCCGTACGTTGAGCCGCCATCTAGTCTGCTCATAGAGCTCTAGGAAGGCACGCACCTGCTCTGGAGTCGCTGCATCAGCTCTCTGAGCCTCTAGCTTTCTGCCGACTACTGAGGCGATGCGTGGCTGTCGGCGGATAAAGTGTGAGATCCAGAGCTTGCCTACAGGCTGGTTGTCGCCATTCATACGCAGGATTCGATTGGCCATTTCTCGGGCGCGAGCGTGGGAGGGAGGGCAGGCGCGCGCGTCTTCTTCGAGGATCCACTCTACTAGGAAGTCCTCCTGTAGAGGAGTTAATCGCTGCTAATTTTAATGGCAGACTGCGCTGTTTGTCGCGCCACCTAGCCGGCCACGTAGGGTAGATTAAGGGATATTGTAGGCTTTTGCCACAGCGCGTAGGCTTGGATAAACGCCAGCATTAAAATCGCTGATAGCTAATTGTATAGATTCTTCGCGGGGGTCCATTTTAATAAGCGTTGTGGAGAGATATCGCGTGTTTTGTGCAGGTGTCGTGTTTTGGTGGGGTGGGCGGCAACCCTATTTGGGCGGTGACTATATGCGCTAGCTTAGCAAAACTAAAGACGTCAGTGGATGTAATTTACCCTATACGACTATTCCTATATTATGCATGCTGATACAATTTAGGGAAGAGAAGATGCAGCTATGTTAAACGGGCTTGTTCAAGATGCGCATCGATTTATTATGGCGCATAAGGGGGCAATAGAGAACAGTCCCTTGCAGGTATATGCGTCAGCACTTCTGTTTAGTCCAGCCAGCAGCCTAGTGAGGAGACATTTCAAGGACGAAGAGCCACAGTGGATTACGATTAAGCCAAGTAACGTCACAGGGGATCAATGGAGTGCGTGCCTGTCGACGCTCGAAGGGCATAGCGAGTCGGTCTGGTCCGTGGCCTTCTCCCACGACTCGGCACGGCTCGCGTCGGCGTCGGGCGACAAAACGGTCAAGATCTGGGATCCGAGCAGCAGCACCTGCCTGTTGACGCTCGAAGGGCATAGTGATACAGTCTTCTCCGTGGCCTTCTCCCACGACTCGGCACAGCTCGCGTCGGCGTCAGTCGACAAGACGGTCAAGATCTGGGATGTAAGCAGCGGCGCCTGCCTGTCGACACTCGAAGGGCATAGCGATACAGTCCGATCCGTGGCCTTCTCCCACGACTCGGCACGGCTCGCGTCGGCGTCGGACGACAGGACGGTCAAGGTCTGGGATCCGAGCAGCGGCGCCTGCCTGTCGCCACTTGAAGGGCATAGCGAGTGGGTCGGCTCCGTGGCCTTCTCCCACGACTCGGCACAGCTCGCGTCGGCGTCGGGCGACGGGACGATCAAGATCTGGGATCCGAGTAGCGGCGCCTGCCTGTCGACACTCGAAGGACATAGCGGCTCGGTCAGCTCCGTGGCCTTCTCCCACGACTCGGCACGGCTCGCGTCGGCGTCGGAGGACAAGACGGTCAAGATCTGGGATCCGAGCAGCGGCGCCTGCCTGTTGACGCTTGAAGGGCATAGCTATTGGGTCAGCTCCATGGCCTTCTCCCACGACTCGGCACAGCTCGCGTCGGCGTCAGCCAACAACACGGTCAAGATCTGGGATCCGAGTAGCGGCGCCTGCCTGTCGACACTCGAAGGGCATAGCGATTGGGTCCGATCCATGGCCTTCTCCCACGGCTCGGCACGGCTCGCGTCGGCGTCGGACGACAAGACGGTCAAGATCTGGGATCCGAGCAGCGGCGCCTGCCTGCAGACGCTCAACGTTGGCCGGACACTCCACGGCATTTCTTTCGACCGGACCGATTCGTACCTTTACACTGAGACCGGCACTATCAGTCTTGGAAACCCAGCCGATTCAATCGTAGCTTTGAATAATGCAGAAGTCCAACAACCTCAATACAAAGGCGTAGCTTTAAGTTCAGACCGAATTTGGATTACATACAACTCGAAGATGTTAGTGTGGTTACCCTCGGAATATCGGTCATCATGCTCAGCAGTGTCAGACAATACAATCGGCGTTGGAGTTGGATCGGGAAGGGTATGGTTCGTTAGCACGTCCTAAGGCCTTTAGCATTCCTTTATTATTTATTATCTTATTTTTTCCATTTCTCTATTTCATAGAGAGGGCTGGGGATCAAGGTGTATATACTTCCCTAAGTTGCACCGAAGCTTCGAGCATCCCCTAGGTCAACTAGCATATAGAATCACGTGCTTGATATTTTCCACTAGAAATCAAGTGCAGTATAATCTTATGCCATCGCTGTCTGACTGCGCGATAATATAGCTTAGTAAAAGGACCCTCCTGGCCCAGTCCATGTCGGCGGCAGTGGTCCCACGAGAGAATAGCTAGCTGCAACGAACACCAGCCCCGCCATCCAAAAATAGCCTCTTAGTAGAGTGGCGCGAACCTTTGCTGGTTAGGCATGGAATACAATACAATACAGTGCGGTAATGATTTCAACAATACACTACGTAAGCTCGCTAGATCGGTCTGCAAAAATCATGCTTAGGAGCCCCCTCTGCGCGGGTAAATCCGGATTGCATCGTACAACGAGCTGAATATGTGCAAAGTTCTACATTACTTCCTCGCACTATAGAGCTATCGCTTAGGACTCCCTAACTCTAGGATTTAGGGATAGCTGTCTTATTATAGGGATATAAACAAGGTGCAGTTTAAGAGGCCTTTCGAGGGGCGACTAAGAGCATAAGTCAGAACGCTGTAATTTTTTCGTCTCTCATCATTAGCTTAAGGAGAATTCTTGAAAGAAGCAGATCACCATTCAATTTACTGTGGGTTGGATGGTTGAGATGCTTTAGTGGATAATCTTTTGCGACACGGAGTGCTTTGCGTTACGCAGGGGGGGACGTTACAAAGGGTAATGTCAATAAAGTCGGCCGTCACGTGCAGCAGGGATTCCTGCAGGGGTAGCAACTTCAAAAGTCGGGCATCTTGATTCCATCTAAAGTATGAGCAAATACACCCAAATAAGATGTTCTAATTATGCTGTAAAGTTGTTCTGGCCACCTACGTCCTCGCAGAGCTCTGCAACGCGCATAAAGTAGGTGGGATGAAGCTTTTCGGCCATATACTGCCTGAGTGTCTTATCACCTTGCCAGACCTCCTTTTTGGCCTCCTTGGAACTTGATAGGCATTCGTAACTTGCCAAAAAACCTTCTAGACGCCCAAAACAGCGCTCAATTGGGTGTAAGTCGGGTGAATTGGGAGGCTGAGGGCCAAACTTGATTTCTAGAGCTTTAATTTCTGGCTGGCAGTACTGGAGGCCTAGTAAGTGTAGGTAAACGTTATCTTAAATTAAATAGATAGCTACGCCTTAGTTATTATCGCGTATAGTGTAGTAATAAAGGAATAGGTGTTTCTTAAGTATGTTCTCTGCGTACTAGATGCCGTTTATGCCCTTCCCTCCTTCGCATACAAATGTCACGAGTCGTAGGTCGAGGGCCCTCGACGGCCCTAGTCCGCTCTAGACCGGCGCTATCCGGGCCTTTCGCCTATCTACTTCCCTCGCCGCAGCCCTTCTCTTCCCTCTCTAAGGGATCGCCTTAGTACTGTGGATAGACTAAGTCGCCCGTAGTTAGGGCGCTTTTTATAATACGATCCCTTACCCCCTCATATCTAATTTACCTGTACGATAGAATCGACACGAAGAGTTACCTACTAGACCTTAAAGATAGTAGGAGACCCTTAAAGTAGGTTACCACCTATAGGACTCTCTAAATAAGAGCCTCTAATAGTTGCAACGCCTATAAAAGACCTAATAATACTTATAGATCTAGAGGAAAACCCCCCTGCTATTATAGGTAGTAATAATAACTAATAATTAAAGGAAGTTACCCTCTAAGAACGCCTAGGCGTGCTATAGCTCTAATAACGTATCTAAGAACTAGAGGCCTCCCTAATAGCAAAATGTCACTAATCTAAAGGCAAGACCCTAGTTAAGAATAAAATAATAACTACTAGCATCTCTAACAACTCTATAGAGCCTAAGGAGGGTCACGGCAACCCAGACGAGGCTAAAGACACAAGTAATAACCTATTAAATAATAGCTTAATAAAGGACGCGTCCTTAAGCTTAAATAATACTAGTTAAGACTAATCTAGAGCCTCTAGAAGCATCCAACGCCTGCGGAAAAAGGATAGACAAGGCCAGGCCCGCACTAGCCATAATAAAGAATATTAAATCTAAATAGTAGCTACTGCCCTGGACGTACAGCTACTAAAGCTACTAAAACCTCCTTAATTTAAGGGCAAGGGTCGTAAGGAACTAAACTTATAGAAGAGGGCCTATAAGGACTATATTAACTTCTTACCCGCCCTTAAAACTAACGAAGCGCAGGTTAGGTTTGTAGTAAAATACTTAGGAGATACACAACGTAACTACTAGAACTAAATAGTCGCCAAGATCCTAGAGCGGAAGCAACACAGGAAAGTTACCTAGGACCTTCTATAGTAGACTATAGTGGACTCCCTAAAATTAGCCTAGGAGCGAAAGAGTGCCGCTCGCTAAAGGATTAAGGTAGCTAAATAAGGTAAGAAGACCCCTATAGAACTCCTTAACTACCTTAAGGACTAATAGGAGGAATGCGACCTAGAGAAGGTCTTAAATAATAATAATAAAAACTATATTAATAACTTCTACACGGCACTAGACAAGAAAATCTAAGAACGCCTTAAATAGTAGCCACGCAAATAGAAGAGCCTCTTTTACTTAGAAGTAAAGGTAAATATGTATTAGTAAGCGTTAAAACCTTATAAGTTAGGAAAATAACGCATACACGATGTTAATAATAACTTCTTTAATAAGCTAGCTAATAAAAGGCGCGATCAAAAGCGATCTAGGTTAAATAATACAAGACTATACTAGAGACGCCACGACAGCGACCGTCGCGATAAGAATAGCAAGAAGAAGGCTTAGGTAGTAAAGGACAGGGACAAGGACTAATACTTCTACTATTACAAACTAGGCCATTATAAGGCGTCCTATTTAAAGTACAAGGCCGAGGCGGGGAAAGACAAGCTATAGACTAGGAGGCCTAATAGTCTATAGGCAAGGTTAACTATAATAAAGGTTAATAATAACTAGTTATAGCTATAAGGACCCCTAGGAATAGGAGTAGTGGCTTACTAATTACGCTAGACAGTAAAGTACAGCACGAGGGCAACTAATAATAGTTTAAAGCCCTAGTAGACTATAAAGCTAAAGCGAATTTCGTTGGCAGTAATCTAATAAAGTGGTTAAGGGTTATAGTAACGATAATAAATGGCAAACGCTACGTGGCGCTAAACGGATAAGACTTAGGCGTTCTGGGCCAGGCGAAGCTCCCCTACACTATTACAAATAGTCGTGGTAAAACCGAGAGCAGTAGTTGCCTATTTATAGTTAATAATATTAGTAGATTTGACATGGTCCTAAGAATGCCCTAGCTAGCAGAATAGAACCCTATTATAAACTTCTATAATAAGACTATTCGCTTTGCCTATGGGAAGCGCAAATAGACTAAGATCTTTATTAAATTAGCAAAAGAGTTCGCCGGCACGGCTAAAGATATAGTAAATAATTATTTTATTATATATGCCACCTTAAAGGACACATTAGGAGGCCCACCCAGGACGCTACCTAAAAAATACTAGGGACGATAGAAGGAAGCCTTCTCTAAAGAAGCCGCGAGCATCCTTGCCAACCATGGCCCCTATAAGATAAAGATTAATATCGAGGAAGGCAAGGAAGTGCCTTTTAGACCACTTTATAGTCTATTAGAGTTAGAGTTAGCAGTTCTGCGCGACTATATCTAGAAGAACCTTAAACAAGACTTTATTTAACTATCGCGATTAAGCGCCGGGGCACTAATCCTTTTTATAAAAAAAAAGGATAGAGGCCTCCGCCTCTACGTTAACTATAGGGGACTAAATATAGTTATAATAAAGAACTAATACCTACTTCCCTTAATATAAGAATCCCTTAACTAACTAGGGGATGCCTAGATCTATACTAAACTAGATCTAAGGGACGCCTACCACCGCGTCTAAATTAAGGTAGGAGATAAATAGAAGACGGCCTTTTAAATAAGATACAAATAGTATAAATATATAGTAATGCCTTTTAGCTTAATAAACGCGCCTGCGACCTTTTAAAGCTATATTAATAATACACTATTAGACCTTCTCGACATCTGCTATATTATGTACCTCGACGATATCCTTATCTACTCTAAGACAAAGGAGAAATACATCTAGCACGTTTAGATAGTGCTAGAACGCCTTATTAAACGCTGGCTATACGCCAAACTATCTAAATACAAATTCTACATACGCAAGGTGGGATACCTAGGCTTTATAGTATTCCTAGATAGCGTAGAGATAGAGGAGGACCGCGTCGCCTCTATAAAAGATTAGCCTAAACTAAACTTAGTCTAAGTAGTTAGGATCTTCCTTAGCTTTACTAACTACTATTAAAGGTTTATAGAAGAATTCTCTCGAGTGGCGGCACCCCTTTACGCCCTAATAAAAAGGCTAAAGGGAGCTACTAAGGGTAGATAGCGATAGAGACTTAAGGAATTAATTATAATAAGCCTACTAAAGTAGGCTAAGGCCTCCTTTTACTAGCTAAAAGAGAGCTTTATGCGAGGGCCCTTACTAGCCTACTTTAACCCTAAAAGACCCTTAAGAGTAGAAACTAATACTTTAGGTTTCGCGATCTCGGGTATCTTAAGCTAATCGTAACTAGATAAACATAGGAAGCTACGATAGCACCTAGTTACTTTTTATTTACGCAAGATAAACTAGGCAAAACGAAACTACAACACGCATAATAGCGAGTTACTAGTAATTATTAAAGCTTTTAAGCATTAGCGACACTACCTAGAGGGTATTAGCAAAAAGGTTAAGCTTCTAACTAATTATGCTAACCTATAAGGGTTTATGTCTATAAAAGTCCTAACTAGACAGTAGGTAAGGTAGGCCAAATAGCTTACGACGTTTAATTTTAAAATTAAACACTATTTAGGAAGGATAAATCCCGCTAACAGACTATTGCGGAGACCTAACTATAAGTTAGAGGAGGAAACAAGCTTAGGCGGGACAGGCAGTTCCTAATAGAGACTTCTTAAGGCCCTATAGCACAAGTTATAGCTAAAAGGCGACGCTTTAGACGAAGTAGGCGTGGCAGGCAGCCTATAGCCACTAAAGTAGGTAGGAAGCCCTAGACTAGTAGTAGCGACAAGGATTGCTAGACCTAAAACGTTAGCGACTAAGGAGGCGGTGGTAAACAATTTAGTAAGCGCTTACCCTATAGTAGAGCTATTAAAGAGAAATAGCTAGGGGGACGAAACTATAAAACAAATCCTCTAGTACCTCTAAGGGCCAGAGATAGCAAAGCCGGAATGGCTAAAGCGCTAGATAATTAGACCAGCTAACCTATTATAGTATAAGAATAGGCTATACGTGCCACCTTTAGTAAGGGTACACATCCTTTAATAATACTACGATAACCCTCTCGCGGGCTATTTTAGCTTCGCTAAGACCTTAGAGCTAGTGCTACGAGAGTTCTAGTAGCCTAGTGTCTAATAATACGTAAAAAACTATATCTAGACCTGCCAAGCGTGCTCTAAGGTAAAACCTGTCTAATACGCAACGCACGGCCAACTTAATAGCCTACTAGTTTTAAGGGGTATCTAGGAGGACATCGCTATAAATATAGTAATAGATTTACTTAAGAGCAAATCTAGAGCCTATCGTTATAATAGTATCCTAGTAATTATTAACTAGTTTTCTAAGATAGCACACTATATCCCTACGTAAAAGGACCTAAAGGTAGTAGAGCTAGCTAAGGTCTTTAAGAGAGAGGTTCTACGCCTACACGGCCCTCTAAAGTTAATAGTTATAGATAGAGGTAGCCTATTTATATCGGCTTATTAGAGCACCTTTACTTAATATTTAAAAACTAAGCGACTCCTCTCTATTGCCTTTTACCCGCAGATAGATGGACAGACAGAATAATAAAACTAAACGCTTAAATAGTACCTTTAAGTATTCTATAACTACGAATAATCTAATTAGGCGGGCCTTCTATTTGAAGCAGAATATTCGTATAATAATAGCATCTACAGCTCTATAGGAGTGTCGCTATTTATTGCAGTATACGGCCTAAATCTACTAATAGTAGACCTGCCCCGAGAAGTACAGCTACGCGGGTTAGTATCTACGGTAGTAGTAGTAGTATTAATTATCGTCCAGGAACGTAAAGTTCAAGCCTCCCATGGGGCATGGGGACGCGCCGAGCAGCTGCTTTGGGGCCAGCCAAAGTAGTGAAGGCGTTTCTTGCTATAAAGCTATTGCCGTCTCTTGCAGCGGCTCGTGAGAGTCCGCCCCCCTCCGTGCGGGGGCTAAATCCTTGTCTTCTTGCCTATAGGCTGAGGTGTCTGGGTTTATCTATTATACATGTAGTCTAATAATAAGAGTAGAGTAGGAGCAGCTTAATCTTTTGTGAGCTCGAGTAGAAGTTAGAAATTATTTGGCTCTAGTGCCTTTAGGTATTCCACGCCTTCCCTGGTGGTGTTGGGGGGGCACGCTGGCCGCTTTGGCCAGTAACCGAACTTTCGAACTGATCGTGGGCAGTGTACGATGTGGTCAGGCGCTAGGTCTGCGCCGCAGGGGCATTTCGTGACGGCGTCTTCATGCCTGAATTTCTTATGGTACCAGGCGTAGTGTCCGTGGCGGGTGCGCATGGACAGGAGCTTAGCAAGCGTTAGACGTTGGAGGGTAAGCTCCTTTGGCTGTTTTGTGGGGCGGTAAGTGAGGTCCCACTGCATGTACCATTTAGATAACTTGGGTGAGCGGGCGCGCCACCAGTCCATCTCAGCGCTCCTCGTGTGGGCGCGTACGTCTAAATTGAGGCCTGAGACTGTAGGCTTAGCTGCCATGCCGTATGGAGGTCGGAGAGACTTTGCCGCGTCGTCGGCTAGCTAGTCCGCCAATTTATTCCCTTCTATTTCGCAGTGACCTGGGGCCCACTGAATAGTAATGTCCAGGTTCTCCATTGTCTCCTGGCACCTGACGAACGCCTATTGCGAAGAGGGGGACGGGTTGCCTCTTATGCACCATATAACAGAAGTGCTGTCAATGCACATGTATATGCGTCTTAGCCGGTAGGTAGGCGTAATAAGCGTGTGGGCGAGTCCCCGCCAAGCGCCAACAGCTTCGGCGTCGAAAACGTGGGACCTAGGGTTAAGGGAGCCGTTGCCCTGTAGGATAAGGGCCTGTCCTTCGTATACAGCGTAGCCGTACGTGACGTGTTTGACGCCGTTAATCCATTGTTCGGAGCCGTCTGAGAAGACGGTAATAGCGGTTGGTGGGAGGAGAGCCCACCACTCCTTAAAGAGACGGGCGGCGTCCTTCTTGGCTGCCTGGTCTGTGGGGTCGGTGCGGCTCCCGGGGGAGTAGTGGGGGGCGCGGAAATCCGGTCGAGGTACCGGGTCGAAGATCTGTGCGAGTTGTTGTACCTTTGAGCGGGCTCTTTGTGGGAGGCCTGCGCCTCGGCCTCTTCTAACTATGGGCAGGAGGGTCCTAGTAGTTAGCAGGTGTTTATCGTCGACCGTTAGCAAGTGTGCTGCAAAGCGAAACTTGCATGTCTCGAGTGCTACTATCGCTGAGGGGAGTCCTGCGTCCCGGAAGACGGCGGTAGTGGGTGTGGTCCAATAGGCCGGCGCGACGGCTCTGCATACCTACTTAAGGACTTTGTCAAGTGCGTCGATGTGCCAGCCCAGTCGGGTGCTCACCTCAGCGCTTCTTAATTGGCACATGATTCTGGAGGGCTTGGTTCTGCCTCCGTACCAGGCTTCCGCACCGTAAAGGAGCCGTGGGAGGACGCAGGCGATCACCGCCTTGCGGAGGGACCCCGGTGGGGGGCCGTGTTTGATCCGAGCCAAGCTGCGGATGTGGTGTGCGACAACCCTTGTCTTGGCGGCGCGAGTCGCGACGTGGGCCTTGAAGGTCAGCTTCTTGTCAAACCATACGCCTAGCCAGCGCAGGGCCCCGTTCCCACTCCCAGGGAGAATGGGGTGTATGGTGAGGTTCTCGTCAACGATACAGGGAGGCGCGTAGTCTCCTTTCTGTCGTGTGAGATGTATCATTTCGAGCTTATCTGGTGAGAAAGCGATCTTATTATCCGCGCCATATCTGATAATGTTGCGGACGTCTTCCGCGATTTGTTCAACGTTGTAGTCTAGGCTGTGAGTGGCTCTGTATAGGCAAATGTCGTCAGCATATCCAAATCGCAGCGTGGTGTCCTGGAGGAGAAGTTCCGCCAGGTACAGCATATAGATAACCGGTGAGAGGGGCGAGCCCTGTGGGGTGCCGCAGGCCACTGGGTGGCGGCCGGATTGGTGTTGGCCGTGGCGGATAAGTATGTGTTGGTTTGTAAGAATGTTGCGCGTGAGCACGAGCACTTTTTGGTGCCAGCCTTGTCCTTTCATTCAGTGTAGCAGGCGGTTGACGAGGAGGGCGTCAAAGGCCCCAAGCACGTCCATAGTAACCATGGTGACGTGCTGGCCTTTGCTGAAGGCCAGTTCCACGTCGTGGGTGAAGGCGGCAATTAAATCCATGGCTGACCTTTTTGGCAGAGCCCCTCCATGTTGGGGGCTTAGTACGCCATGCAGTATAGCTAAGTGGGCTATGCGCCGGGCGACAATCCTTTCGAATCCCTTGCCGAGGCAGAGTAGCATGGCGAGGGGTCTCATAGAGCCTGGAACCGTGTAGTCCTTCTTGCCATGCTTCCTGATAAACACGATCTCTCCGTCCTTCCAGGCGGCGGGGTAGTGATCAAGCTTGAGTAGGTCGCGGTAGATGTCGCAGACGTACTGTCTAATGTGGTTCCAGCATGCTGTGAGCAGCCGGACGGTTATACCGTCTGCGCCTGGTGAGGTGCTAGAGACCCTAATCACGCAGCGCTCCGTCTCTTCAATAGACAGGTATGTGTCCCAAGGGATTGTGGGGTTCTCTTGTGGGGAGGGCGGTTCTGGCAGGTCGTCCTCTGGCGTAAATCTGCAAAGTAGTGCTTGTCGAAGCATCTCAGCCTTGTCCTTGTCCTCAGTCGCCTCTACGCCTCTAAAGACCATTGGCGCCTGGGTCCTAGTGGGTTCCAGCTTGTGCCAGTTAATAATTTGGAAAAGTTCTTGGTCGTTTGCCGCGTTGTCTATAGTGTGTTGCCAGTATTCCTTCTTTGCTTTGCGGACTATTGCTAAGAAGGTGCGCGTCTCCTCGGAGGGGCCCCGCCTGGTGTGGCCGTCTAGCGAGTTTAAGTGTGCCCGGTAAGCTTGTTTGCAGGCGTCCGTCTACTACGGCGCCGAATGGCCTGTCCCTCTTTTCTTCCTGCCTGCTGTCTCTAGGGCGTTTGTAAGGACTTCTTCTAGGGCAGCGACGCGCCTGTCAACGTGCTCGCGAGTCCGTGGCCCGTTTGAGCTAGGGGTGCCCTTCATCCTATTAGCGATAGCGTCGATGAATAGCGGGAGCTTTGTAGTGGGGATCTTATATTGGAACTGGTTGAGCGGCTCCTGTCCCCTGCCGGGTATCGTGGTAACTAGCGTGTTGTGGTCTGAGCCGCAGTTCATGTCCGCTCGTACCGCTGTGGTAGCGAAGGGGATGTTGCAGAAGGAGAGGTCTATGACGTGTCCCGCACGGTGGGTGGGGACCCCGGGCTCTTCGATGTAGTCTATGCCGCTGTCTGTGGCCCATTGGGCCAGTTCGGCGCCGCCATGTGTAGTCGTGACACCAGGTTCGAACATGTCATGTTTAGCGTTGAGGTCGCCCCCAGCTAGGCATCTGTTAGGCGGGGTGAGGTGGGTAATGTAGTCGAGAACGGGCGTAGTCTGTGGCGCCCGGTAGGCATTGAGTATTGAGATTCCGTTAACGTCGATCCACTGCATGTCCCGGTCATAGAGTGGAGTGCGTGGTGTGATTTTCAATTGGTTTCCCTTACGGGTAAAGATGAGGACCCGGGGGCGGTCTGCCTCCCAGGTCTCCCGGCTGTCCCAGCCATCCACTGGTGGGTGGAGGTTGTAGCCAGGGTGGTTCGAAGTGCGTGTGCCTGGCCAGGTAGCCGGCTCTTGCATGCAGATGACGTCGATGCCCTCCCTAAAAGCAATCTCAAGGGCGGCTGTATGTGCTGGGCCGCTTTTGCCGACATTTGTCCAGCATACTTTGATGTCAGGCTCCCTGCGTGGGGTGGGTCTGCGGCGGTTGTTCCTCATTGGCTTGAGGATTCGTCCATGGTCTGGTCCTCCTGTGAGGAGGACTGTGTGTGCTCTTCCTGTCTCGCGCTTCTGGCAGAAAGCGCGGCGAGGTTTAGGCTGCCGCTTGTGGGCGCAGAGGACCGCATAGGCCTGTTCGATAGGCGTGGAGCGGCTTGTCGTGAGGCGGTGTCGGGGTACGGGGTCGAGCGTCGAGGTCCTCTTAGGGGACGATGGCTTTGGGTCACCAGTTCCTGCTCTGGCTGACTTGGTATTGTTAACACAGGCTCAGTTTGGTTGTTGTCTTCTCCGCTAGGGGAGGTGCCCTGGCCCTGGGCGGTGGGCTCGGGTTGAGGGTGTAGGTTGTGCAACTGGTCGAAGGCCTTTTGTCCGGCGCGTCTTAGTGTCGCCAGTTCGCGGCGAGTCGGTCGAATAATGCGGCTGTTCACTCGCCTGGGTTTAACTAGGCAGGTGGGGTCGTCTGCGGCGTGTGGGCCGCGGCAGTTGGGGCATTGTTGTTTGTGAGCGCAGTCGTCTCCTATTGGGCCTTCGTGCTCGCTAGGTTTCTTTCCGCAGTTGCGGCAGCGGGGTGTGCGTGTGCAGCGTGCTGCGTTGCAGTAGCCCTGGCAGCCAGGGTCATGGCGTTCTATAGCTCGCTTCTTGCTTATCTCGCGGGAAAGGTCGCTGGCACCGAAGAGGCGGAAAGCCGCCGCAGGCTTTTCGAAGGACACTATCCAGGTAGTATGTCCAAATTGATCAGGGCCGTGTCGAGAGGGACGACAGTTTACGGGGTGTTGTTTTGTCTGCGTGTGAACCTCATCCGCTATCATCTGGAGGGAGTAGGGCACGTCTTCCCCTAGCAGCGAGCGGTAGCTGCTAGGTACTCCGGGTACGGCATAGTTAACCCATCGCGTGGGTAACTCAGCGCTGTCAGCTTTGATAGATCTCATCATCAATTCCTTCTTTTCCTGTTCCATAAGTTGCTGTCGTATGTCGTTGGAGGCCGGGGTGATGGCCCACCCAGTGCGGGTCCTTGTGGCCGTAGGGATAGCGCTGGGGTCGAGCCCTGTAGCGGCGCAGATAGCCGTTCGTATAGCAAAGGCAGAGGTCTGGCCTAACCGGTTGGCCGGGTCCGCGACTGTAAGTAAAATCCGTGGGTCTATTGCCTGTCTGGGTGTGGTTTGCCGCTTATCCGTGGTTGTGGATTTCCTGCTGCTGCCTGTGGTCGTCGTGTATCCGCTGTCTCCGTGGGAGGCGGATGCTACGCTTGCCCATGTCCTCTGGGGCTGGGCGGCAAGGCCGCTGTCGCTGTCCGTGGTGTAGGCGGTGGTTGTCGAGTCGTAGCCGGTCCTAGCTACATTCGGACGAGGGCTTGGCGTAGCCGAATTTTTCAGTGTCTGTATAAGGCGGTTGCGGAGGGTAGAGGCAGCCGCCAGCTCCTCTAGGCGCTTAAGATTAGCAACGCAGTGGTTAATAGCTTTGGCTATAGCTATTGTAACTTTCTCCTAGGTCTCTGCCGCCTTGCGCGCAGCTGTAAGGTGGGAGGTAAGGGCATTGGCCGCTGTGTCTGTAGCAGCTTCTGGGCGGATAGGCACGCCTCCACCAAAGGAAAGGCGTCTAGGAGGGCGGATATCGGTCTGTTGGCGCTTCCTGGAGGGGTGCTGGATGTTAGTCTGCCGCGCAGACTCAGGGTCTGCGGGGCGGGTCGCTGTAGAGGCCCCCGGAAGGGGCCTCTGAGGCGTCTCCATCGCTATCATCAGCCCACCGCACGCGTGCGGTGCCTGAGGATGGCTAGGAGTAGGATTTCAGGTGAAAGTGAGATGAACGGGATAAAGATTTCGCAATTTTTACCACTTTCTCGAAATTCCTAAAGTTGGTGAAGGTGCTGTTAGTATCTACGGTAAGGGCCAGAGTGGTAGTTCTAGCCTAGACTAGGGCCTGGATAACCTAAGCGATCCTTAGGGCACAGGCGTACTAGGCGACGTGGTACAATAGGAAGTATAAGGCCTAAACCTTTATAGTAGGGGACATGGTATACCTCAACGCCCGCAACATACGGTTAACTAGGCCTAAGAAGAAACTTAACTATAAGTCCTAGGATCCCTATAAGGTAAAATAGTAGATTAGTTAACAGGCATATAAGCTAGAGCTGCTAAAGGACTTTAATATTTACTTAGTATTCTATGTGTCTCTCCTAAACTAGGCAGCCCTAGAAGGACTGCTACAACAAGAGCAAAGCCCGCCTAAGGTTATTATACTATAAGCAAGGGAGGATATATATCTAATTAAAGGAATTAGATCTAGGGTACTCCAGGACGGAGAATGGCTATATGAAGTTAAGTAGAAAGGATATAATAGCAATAAGAACTAGTGGTTGTCTACAGAGGAGATCTCTAAAGGGGCGATAAAGTAGTTCCTAAAGGGCTTAGACAAGGAGACTAAAGGTCGCCCTAAATAGGAGCCTAAGAGGCGGGGTCGCCCCCCCAGAGAAGGAGGAAGACAGCACTTAATAGTAATTAGTAATAAATTACCCTAGAGAGTACACTTTATAGGCTGCGAAATACTAGAATAAACAAGATAGAGGGTTCTTAAATAGACTAAAGACTAGAATAAGCTATCTAGGCCTATTCACGCCTCTCGGGGCCTAATAGAGGCTTATAAGCCTATTCAGACCGTACCTAACGCGATTATAGCCAACCGAAACCTAACTAAAACCGCCTAAAAGTATAGAACGTAAATAAAATCTAGACACTATTAATAGGGGCAGGAATCTCTAGATTATACTAAATAACCCTCTTAATTAGTTAGGCGCTTAGACTTATAGGCTTATTAAAAAGTCTCTTAACCGCCCTTGCTCTTAATCTTCTTTTTTACTTCCTCCGCGAGGAAGTCTAGCGTGGCTAAGATACTAGCCTTAAACGCTAACTACCCTAAATTAGCATTAATAACCTAGAATTAGGGTTAAGGACCCTTCTTAATTTAGGAGCAACCTTCTTGCGCCTAGGGGTAAGAGTACTAGTAATAACTAGGGAGGTTAGACTACCCCCCTCTATGGCAGAAGCTTTCCTCTTCCGCTTCTCCTTAACGGAGAGGCCCACCACCGGAATAATCTCCTCAGGAGGCCAGGTGTCATAACCCGAGTAGTAGGGGGTTAATAGGTTTCCGCAGAATTTGGATCCGGTGGCCCTATGCGACTTAGTCTAGATAACCCTTAATTACACTAAATAATACTTATATAATAATATTGCTCTATTCTATCTTTAGTACCTACGTAGTGGCCTTTACTAATGCCTTATCTAATTTAGAGAGGTCGATCTCGTTACATATGTACGTATTAATTTAGCTTAAGCATAGTATAAAGGTAATTAGGGCACTTAACACGTTCTCTAAGTTATTTTTAGGTATCTACTACTAATTAGCCTTAAAACCCCTACATAACCCTTAAAGCGCTAACTTACCTACTAATAATCTTTACTATCGCCGTAGCAGGCATTGTAGCAATAGATCGAATTATAGTCCTCTAAATCTATTAAGCTAAGATTAATATATACTACCCTAGACTAGACACGACGCATCTCCTTAACCTAAAACTAGTAGAGCTTTATCTTCTTATAATTAGACTACTTAAGGCTATCTAGGATAATAAAAAGGCAGGTATAGTATAGGTTAATAGTACTAATCGCGCTCGCACGTGCCTTATTAATTAGGGCCTTAAGGATAGCGTTCGCGGTACTTATAGTGCTAAATAGCGTAGGTATGTCTAGACAAAGTCTAAAGGTTGCTAAAGAGGGTAGTGGAGAAGTAATAAGTACAAAGACAACTTAATAGGCCTGCACTAGGTTAGTCTACCTTTACAACCCCTAAATTTAGAGTGGCTAGGTACCGAAATGGGGGGTATCTAGGGTTAGGCACCCTAGACTGCTATAGATTAGCTAGGTCGTACTTACGGGTTAGGGAGCCTCTAGGATAAGGTAAGCCGCCAAGTAAAAAGTAAGAACAAGGGTTTTAGGCCTTAGTATAAGCCTAAGATTTAGCTTACGTTATTAGCTTACGTAATACGCAAGGCCTAGTTAGGCTAGTTATTACATGCTTATTCTCGTGGTTAAGACCCTTAAAGAAAAGAGCCTTTGTTACGAGTCGTAGGTCGAGGGCCCTTGACGGCCCTAGTCCGCTCTAGACTGGCGCTATCCAGGCCTTTTGCCTATTTACTTCCCTCGCCGCAGCCCTTCTCTTCCCTCTCTAAGGGATCGCCTTAGTACTATGGATAGACTGAGTCGCCCGTAGTCAGGGCGCTTTTTACAACAAACTCCTCTATTTTAAAGAACTTTCTATAGTAAAAGGTTTCTTAATACCTACGCGGAGAGTTCCACCTTTTTTACTAGTAGCCTTATTAGTAGCTTAGCGTTAACTATTATTATAGGTAATATTATAGTTAATTTTCTATAGTTACTACTTCTTATAAGTACTAGCGATAGTCGC
>ML976704.1:80150-253794 GCA_010015655.1 Bimuria novae-zelandiae CBS 107.79 | reverse complement strand
AGGAGCAAAGTAGATAGCCTGATAAAGCTCTCCAGCAAGTCTCTTAAACCACATTACTGAGATGCGCTTGCCTTGCTCCCTAGCGTCACAAAATCGTTGGTAAATGGCCTCCTCCAGGATGGGCCAGGACTCACGCTTCGCAACAAAGTGACGCCGGCTCCGCGCACGCTGCCCATATAGGATGGAATCGCGACTCCTCCACCATAGGGATATACAGGATGGGCAATAGTCCTTCCAGTCAAACTTCTCCCGCACCTCATTCATGTTTGGAGGGCGTAGATCCTCATCCCATTGCAGGCCCGTCCAGAGCTTTGCATACCGGCAGCCCTGGGGATCGTACACCCAGTTCTGTTTATCCTGGATCCAGAACACTACAGCAAGCTTTTCTTCGCGGGTATACGAGCGACGAGAAACACTAGATTCAGCTTCTGGACGCTTATACAATGGGTTATCCTTGCGTGGGCGGCCGGTTTTCTTGCGTTCGGGCGGCATGCTGGTGGTGATGAGGATGAGGAGTTCGGCGATGAGGGGGCTCGTGTAGGCAGCCTATTAACTCTGTTAGATGACGTCGATGCGCAGCAAGGTAAAATTCTAGGATAATTGAGCTCGCTGAGACGAGTAGATCGACGTACTCAACACCAAAAAATGTCACGATATGGTCGAGATGCAAGGCACTGAGTAGATTGTTGCACATTTAGAGCAACAGAGCTCGCATCCAGATTCTGATACCTTGGCAGCCCACTATACCTCCTACGGTTACGTCGCCACCTGCAGCTAGCAGCTAGGCTATCTATTAATTGCAAAACTCTACGGTAGTACGAACGTGTGCGCAGATGTTGAGTTGCTTAAAGCTAAAGTACCCCGCATATATGCCAGCACGGCGGGTCCCAACATGCAGGGAGGGACGTTATTCGTGTTGTGGAAATGCAGTGGCGGGCCTGTGCAGACGGTACGTGGCAGAATTATATCCCTTGCACAAGGCTGCAATATGTAGAATGTGAACATGGATGAAGATGGTGGGATGTGTGTGTACAACATGAGTGGACATAAAGTGGTATGCAATAATATTTATCACACCATACAAAGCAAGTGATGGGATAGCAGTCATAAGATTGAAAACCCATTACATCCTCAGGAAGCCTCCTTTAAACCTCCCGTCGCTGAAAAATTATATAAAGAATTCGACTGTCGGACTCGCAGTCCGCAGCCCTCACCGGCACCGGGGGTATATCCATCGCCGCTGGTTGTTCATCAAAGCCAAATCAAAAGAAAGAAACCCGCCAAAAAACTTTTTTTGTCCCGTCGTCGTTATTCGTCCAAAGTGGTGACGTCGTAAAGCCTCCCCCGGGAAGCAAAAAAGAGAAAACGCCGTCAGAAATGCCCACCCAGTGCACTGAGAAAATGGATCCAGAACCCTGTCTCACGCATAAACGCGCCGTTCCCATGCCGTAGGAAACATTCCCAAAAAAAAAACACCCGGTCGAAAGAAATCGCTTCTCTGGGCACTCAGTTCCTCGAAAACCCCCTCGACACCTTAAGCCAAGCGCCCTCAATCGAGCTACACACACTCCGCTCAGACGCCTCGCTCCCAGACGAAGACGTGCTGTTCTGCCTTACGCTCTTGACCCTCTCCTCGACGAGATTCCCCGCGCCGCCGCGTCCAACATGGTACACGGGCGCCGCGTGCTCCCGCAGACGCTCCTGCTGCGCGAGCTCCTCGTCGAAGCTGAACATGGCGCGCTCCTTCTCGCGGTGCATATTTCCGGCGCCGCCGCGGCCGCTTGTGAATAGCGCGTTGGACGGCGGCGGCGTTAGCTTGATGCGCGATGCTGGGCCCGACGCGTCTTGCGCAGAGGTCACGTTCGCAGGGACGCGAGTGATGTTGCCGGCGCCGCCGCGGCCGTAGTAGATGGCCGATGACGGGGCGGAGGGGTGTGGTTCGGTGATGTGATAGGATACCATTTTTGAGACGTGTTTGTTTGTTGTGGTGGAGAGGGAGGTTGGCGGCGTGATGACCTTTGATATGTAGTCGACTTGTTGGAAACTCGAGTCGGAGATTTGTATGTGTGGAGAGTTTGTCAAGACTCAGATAGGTGAGTAGGCAGGTAAGTGACGATTGATATACGCTTCAATGGTGTCACTTGGTGACTTGGTGACTTGGTGCATCACTCTCCGTCGGCGGCCCAGCTTTATATAACAAACTCTGCAGCACAAAATCCCAACATAGCGTACCCGGACAACCAGTCAGCCAACACTCTCAGAACTTTCCCCAAGTGGCCCGCAGATTCATCATCCAGCGCAGCACAGTCCCAGCGCTTTGCAGTTAACGGCAGCGCCGCGATCATGCGTACGTGAAAGCCCTCGCTGCGGTGCTCCTTGGCCCCAATTCCATAGCGTAATAGTGCGCGCACCTGACGGCCCCCCAGCGCCGCGACTGGCCGCGCTGCGTTTCTCTTACCCCCAGAAAATTCGCGAAACAAGGCGTGCAGAATTTGCGGCGTTCCTTTCGCGCATTTCGCCATGCGCCGCCATAGCTGCGTCAGACTTCGCAATGCATGCGGCGCCGAGAGTGGTGCGCAAATTTTTCAGGCACCACGGGGCCTTGCAGTGCCTTTGTTTGGCCACCCCCGGATTCTGCGGTTCCTGACGTACCCTGTCCTCTGTGAATAGAGTGCCGATGACAGCGTTGTGGAGATCTGCAATCACTTCGTTACGGCGTATCCATCATGGATGCGCCGTGTAACCAGGCACATCGCTGGAGGAACAGCATCTCCGCTACCGCGAGCACGCGCAGCTGAGGACTCTTTCCATTCGCGATCGCTCGGCGTTGGCATCTAGAGCTCAGCGCATGACGGCGAGCATCGTGAGTCTCTAGGCCCGGCGGAGGCGACTCGCTCGCTTGCCGTCCGCAGGTCACCCGGCACCGGACGTAAGCCACGACTTCGCCTCTCGCGACGGGCAGAATAATGATGCATCTTCCTGTCATCTCTATCGCTGCGAATTGGTCATCTCGCTTTGCGAGCCCAGCGCGTAACTGCTGCGTGACATGGCACCATTTGTGATTACTCCAACGCAATCCGCAACACCAAGTCACCGGGCCTGGTCCAAAACTCACGATCCTTGGCGCACAGACTAGACTTTGATTCTCGACTCGTTGTCCTCACCGCCTACGTGGTCCGCACTCCTGCTGTACATGTGCACGTCTCTATCACCAGCACAGGCTGTCGATGCCACCACCGCCGTAGTGATGATGCCAGAAATATCATAGGGTATCCGATGAGCACCAAACGCCATCCATGCACTGCAACGCTCACGCCCGCACCCTCGGTGGCCTCCGCTCTACACGCAATAAATGCTGCCCGTGACGAGGACAGTTAAGTAACAGAAACAAGAATAGAACCACAAGCGTGATGGACCAAATGCGGGGAAATAGACTACCTCTTAGCACTCCCCTGACTGGTTGAACGCGTCGATCCTCATGACCCTCGCCGTTTCCCCAGATGCAAGGCTGGAGTGGTCATCGGGTGTGCAAGTCCGATTCCATGACTAACGTGCCGTCCAAGCGTCATGCAGCCGTCCCGAAGAACGTATAGGTGGATGCGGAGGCGGGAGATGGTCATAGAGCGAGGTGCAGGCGAGCAAATGGTAGCCTCCCAGGCCACAACGCGTCGTCTATGCGAATTTGGTGTGGATAATGTCTGGGTTCTCCTGCCATTCATCCTTTTCGACCCACATCTGCAGTCTGTTAGCTCTACATACAATAACAACGCACGATGAATTGGCTCACCTTCTTGAAAGTGCTCAGGCCCGCAAGAATGCTGCCGCCGGTCCACGTGGTGTATATTCGCTCGGGCGGCGCGAGGATCTTGATGCGCATGTCCTTGACGGCTAACCGCTGCAGCTCGTGAAGCAGTCTGTTACCAAATCCCTTGGTCAGGGTGGAGCCTCCTGAGAGCACGATGTTGCCATAGAGCGACTTTCGTAGGTCCATGTCGGTGCGCACAATGGCCTCGGCCACCATCTGGTGCACGCCAGGGTACTCCAAACCGATGATCTCGGGATTGAACAAAATCTCCGGTGCCCGAAAGCGCTCGGCGCCAATCTGGGAGTGTCAGCGCAAGTCGATTATTTCTCGCACTACCCAGCTCACCTTGAGCTTGAGCCCGTCGGGCAGAGTGTACTCGACGCTCTTGTTGTCCGACCGCGCCGCACCAGACCATTCCTTCTCCTCTTTCGCGGGGTCCAGCGCCACGTAGCCGGTCTTCTCCTTGATGTCCTTGACCGT
The DNA here is from genome assembly GCA_010015655.1 of Bimuria novae-zelandiae CBS 107.79. Taxonomy (NCBI): domain Eukaryota; kingdom Fungi; phylum Ascomycota; class Dothideomycetes; order Pleosporales; family Didymosphaeriaceae; genus Bimuria; species Bimuria novae-zelandiae. Next base: position 249,509 of record ML976704.1, on the reverse strand, counting down.
CTCTTTCTCCGCGCTGGTGTGAAATACCCGTCCACTTTTCCGTAGCAGCTGTTGCAGGTGCTCAGTAACGTCTCTGCCTGCTACATCGATCCGCCGGATGCTGTTAGGTATCGCAAAGCCCTGGAACACAGGCACTGCGTGTGACACTCCATCTCCAGCATCCAAGACAATACCCGTCGTTTTGCCCGACGCATACAGCGACAGGACAGCTTGCACCGAGGTGTAGAGAGCCGGCACATTAAACGTCTCGAACAGTATCTGCGCGGCCATGTCGCGGTTTTCACGCGGGTTCAGCGGCGGTTCGGTGAGAAGGACGGGGTGCTGGAGGGGCACATTTGTTAGCTTCGATCCCTCGTAAAGCTGCCCGGCTCACTCACATCTTCGCTGACCGTCTTCAACTCGTCTGTGTACACGTACTGCCATATCCGTTCCATGTCGTCCCAGTCGGTGACAATGCCGTGCTCCAGCGGGTAGTTGATCTTGAAGAGGCCCCTGTACTGCTGCGCCTGCGGGCCAATGAACACGTCGCCCTCGAGCGCGCCCGCCATGGTCCGTATGTGCTTCGGCCGCCCGACGAACGAAGGGAAGAAGCATTTAGGCAGGTCCTGGCCGGCGAAGCCCGCGCGAATGGTGCCGCTGCCGTTGTCGAGGACGATGGGCGCATTGTGGAGTCGGGAGCCCATTGCGAGACTCGATGCGGGGCAATTACGGATTAGGCGGACGTGTACGAATATTTGTGCGTGTCGGTAGGAGCGAGGGTCTAGGGGGTTTGGCTACGGCGAGGGGCACATGTCCGGAAGCTGGAGATGTTGAGGTGTGCCAGTCGCGAAACTATACACAACGCGGGAGACCTGGACAGGGGACCCTAGTCGCTATCACGTGCGGTGGCTTCCACCTGGGCACTTCTGTCGCTCACATACGGGAGCACATCCAATACTACCCCCGTTCTCAACTTCGTGAAATACGATATATGGATTCAGCACTCCTGTGTTCACATCCAATTTTTATCTTCCCATCATAAGCGTCTTCCGAGGTCCAAAACAAAACCCAAAGCCATCCTCAAAGTTGTACAAGCCCTGCGCCCTGCCCTGCCACCATCACAATAGCTCCTCCTGTGTTTCTTCACCTCTGGAACCTACCCTTTAGATGGCCTAGTAGCTCGAAGAGTCTCCGCCCGACATCTGGAAGATCAACATACTCCCCGCCTTCGCCGAAGTCGAGGAAAGCGTCGATGGGAGCGTGTTACTTTGGAAGTACACGTGAAGTCCACTCACGATAGACGAACGGAGCGGTGTTCCAGTGAGGTATTGTAGATTAAGTTACTCCCGCCACCCTGTAACGCTGTCTTCAAGGCTGCCGTAGACGTGTGCGTGCCATACCAGCCATGTGCTGGAACAATCCAGTGGAGGTAGCGTCAATTTAGAAGCGTGGAGTCGGCCCTGTTGAATGGACTTGCAGCGAAGCCCATCGGTCAGTTGTGCTGTTCCAAGTTACAGGCCGCATGTCCTTGCTGTTCGACATATATTCTTCCTTGTTTGGACGTCTTTGTCGTGCCTGGAGTGGTGTGGATCGATGCTGCGACGGATTGGAGGCTTGCCAGATTGTTGAAAGAGGAGCGGAAAGTCACACTGCACAACCCTATCTGTACGTAGTGGCATGAGCATGGAGGGTCTTGAAGACGGATGAGCGGTGCAGGGGAAGCGGCTTAGGATGGTGGAGCCTTTGTTCGATGCCCTGTGCGTGCTTCAGTATTGGAAGACATCACGTAGAATGATCGCGTCACCTGCATAGCGATTCTGGGCTTGTAATTAGACTGTATTGAAGGACCTATCGAAGCTATCATACGCGGGAAGAATGCGTTTCTGCATTGGCTCTGACCGCACACAAATGCACGTCAGGTACGTAGCCCTCGCCACGGACAGGCTGCAGAATCCGGCTTCGAGGGCCGCACTGTTATTGTCAGCCTACGGAACCTAGGGTGAATACTTACATGGACGGGTTCTCTAAGGGACTTCCCTGCTGTGGCGGCGACACATCAGGTACGAGCCCCCGAAGCTGCCAAAGCGACCACATTATGACATTGCTGCGCCCAGTTGCATTAAGCTTCCAGGAACGGGTATCGTAGTACCATAGTCACCCGCTGTCACGATGACAACCTCGCGCGTTAGACTTTGCAAGCAAAGAATCACTGAGGCGATCCCCTTATGTCGGTCCGCCTTGCGGTTATCAGCTCTCTCACCAAAGTCCTTTGCCGCGACAATGACACTCGTGGATCGCTTCTGATCATGGCCCCGCCCCCTCCGTTAGGAGTCAGGTCGCTCGAAGCGTTCAGACGACAAGCATGTAGCACCCCATACATGTGGCGCGGGTGCGAGATCAAGGCATACTTGGCTTCAGGCAGAAACCCTTATTCGACCGTCGCGCAAGTGTCATATCGCCCGGTGGCAAGCCACGGGCTGATCCCTAAGTGACCAGAACAACGTTCTTGCGGCTGAGTTGTTGCGGTGCTATGCGTTATGTCGTCCTCGCCTGTGTTGTTAACGCCTGACCGGCGTGTGACAGGTTCGGACGCGCAGTCATAAGCTGGTTCCTAAGTAACCAATACAGCAGTCGTCCCAAAGAGTCGCCGAGGTGCTAGATTGCGAGGCCGAGCCGTTCACGGCTCGCGAGAGGGTGCACATACTAAGCGAAGCGCGGAGAGGTGGAGAGGTGGAGAGGTGGAGAGGTGGAGAGGTAGAGAGGAGAAGAGAGACGAAGTGGGCGAGGTATCTAAAGGCTCTGCTCGCGATTCGATAAGCGAAGGGAGAGGCAGCGGAAAAGTGGGGCCGCGAACGCGTCGACGTGCAAACGCGACTGCCTTTTTCTGCACTGAGGTGAAGCGCAGGCAGATAGCAGCTGTATCGCCGCTCTCATGGAAAAAGATTGCTATACAAGAATCTACAGGTCAATGTGACCCTTTGGCAAAGAAGAATCAGTATCAGTAGTTCAAGAGTCCATGGGTGAATGTGTCGCACGTGACAAGTTCGGCACCTGGGCAGAAACCCAGCAACGTCAAGAAGAAGCCACGGAGGTCTAAAAGAGCAATTATAATGGAAAATACGCACATACACCACGCAATTACTGGGAGAGAAGAGGAAACTAGGAGCGATTAGCGGTCACTGTAGGAGGTGTCTTACCCCAGGACGAAGGAATCCATCTTGCCATAGTGGCCACTTTACATTGTGTGTTGCCTTATAATAGCATGGAAATCTCACTATACCCGAGTGGTAGGTTTGGTGTAGTCGCAGTTTTGTGAATGTGAATGTGAGTGTGAGTGGGGTAAACAGGGAAACGTTATCCTCGTCCACTAGTGACGCAGGTACACTCTCCTCTCGATGCCAGAACAGGAAGGGAGCTGCAAATACCCCAGATTTTAGCCCCGAGGGCAGCTGCATTTCGTTCAAGGCGTGTACTGCTCCGCGGAGAGAAGGAGTATTTATCTCCAGCGCCGCTCCATGCATGTGAGTTGCTGCACCACGCAGGTGCCCTCTAAAAATCCACGAGCCATAATGAGCACAGAATAAACTCTACTCATGCTCCCACGAGTCTTATCCAGTTAGCTTGAGGGCGAACTGATTGTCTACGGCGAAACCCACCAAGTTATTCCCTACTCCCTCACAGCTCGTTTAGAGCTCACGATGTTCTTGTCGGAAGTGCCGCGTCATCTGTTTGATCTTCTCACACCTCTCAACATTCTCCTGACTTCTGTCGCCCTCATCACCCTACCCTTCACCTATCAAATAATCTACTACCGCTTCTTCCACTCTCTCCGAAAATTCCCCGGCCCCTTCTGGGCTTCGGTCACACGCCTCTGGATCGCATACCACAACATCCTTGGTGACGAATGTGAGCTCGAGCTTGCGCTGCACAAAAGATATGGTCCGGTCTTGCGCATCACGCCCACATTGTTACTGGTTTCGGACGCGACGAAACTACCCGAAGTATACCATCGCCAGGTGAAAAAGTCTAATCACTACATCACTGGCAGCTTCGGGGAGCAGGAGAGCCTATTCAACATGCGGGAACACAAGGTGCATGCGTACTTCCGCAAGATCGCTGCGGGGCCGTATGCATTCAGCAATATCAAGAAGATGGAGCCGCTTGTTGATGTCCGCATTGAGGAATTGTTAGACAAGCTATCGAGCCTTTTCGCCGAGAGAAATGAGTATCACTTCACATGCTAGGCGCAACCCCGACACACCCACAAACGCTGAACACGCGTAGATGAAGAATTTGACTTTGCGCCCTGGGCCGTATACATGGCCTACGATATCATCTCCTCGATCGGCTTCGGCGCGCCCTTCGGCTTTGTGGAAAGTGGCAGCGACGTCGGCGGACTCATCCAAGGCTTCCACGACGGACTGCTTCCGTTCGGACTTATGGCGCGTCTGTGGCCTTTCACGAACTGTATTAAGAAGACGCCGTTGGGGAAGTTCCTCGTTGCGAAGCCGGAGGACAATTCAGGTATCGGCACGCTCATGCGCTTCCGCGACAAACTGCTCGGTCAGCGGCTGAATGATGTTAAAGAAGGCAAGATCGAGCGCGTCGACTTATTGCAGACGTTCATCGATGTGCGCGATGAAGACGGCAAGCCGCTCGAAGTTGACTATATCAAGGCCGAGATGTTGCTCGTGCTGCTTGCGGGTGCTGACACGACAGGTACAGCGTTCCAGGCGATGATGGCGTATATCATGGGCAACGAAGGCGTGTACGAAAGATTGATGCGCGAGATTGATGACTGCGTTGAGAAGGGTCTGCTGAGCGATATGCCGCAGTATGACGAGGTTTTGCAACACTGTCCGTACTACGTTGCCTGTGTGAAGGAGAGTATGCGGTAAGTGTTCAGTTCCTATGCATTTCATGCTGAACTGGCTTCGTTACTGATAGTTCGATTAGTCTCTGTCCGTCGGCGCCGAACATCTTCCCTCGACTGGTGGGCCCCACGGGGCTCCACCTCAACGGGCAATGGGTCCCGCCCAACACGGAAATCACATGCAATCCTTGGCTTGTCCACCGCGACACTAATATCTATGGCCCGAATGCCTGCGAGTTTCAGCCCAGCGGTGGCTGGGCGATGAAAAGAGCGTGAAGCTATACAACAGGTATAACATGGCATTTGGTTATGGTGCACGCGTGTGTCTGGGAAAGGATATAGCGCTCATGGAGTTGTACAAGGCGCCGTTGCAGTTCTTTAAGATTTTCAAACCTGTGGTAAATAGACAGAAGCCTGAGCGGTTCGTAGTCAAAGGCGGAGTGGGGTTTTGGGAGGATATGTGGGTGAGGATTGAGAGGAGAGTGGAGAAGTGTTAGATTTGCGGAGGAAGAGTTGTGGGGCCGAGGGTGAGCGTTGCAGACTGGTATCTGCTGTATGATTAGTATCGCGGACATCAAGGAACCAGTCATTTGGGGGTTCGAGGTTTCAGGGAGACCCCTGGTCGTGGCTAGCCATCACAAGCCTTTACACTTTATCTATGCATTCTGTCACACTTGTACTGCGCATTGCATGTAAACTCCGGGTGCATTTTGAAATCAGATCAATTGCCAAATACTGGAATATGCGCACACTTAGCAATCGTAAAAATACCAGTTAACAACACAGCCCAATTCATAATCCGAGCAGTAGAATCAGCCTTCAACCCAGTCAAATCAGATCAAGCAACCTCCACACTCTTGATCGTCCCCTTATGCAGCCTCGCCAGCCACGTCCTATTCATAAAAATGCGAATCCTCTTCCCCCAAAACATAAACACCAATAGCACCAAATTGTTCGCCAACAACACCGCCGCAAAGATCCCCGAAATCGTGACCGCAAATCCGCGCTCAATGATCCAGTCTAAAAGGTAGATGCCCATGCCGAAGCTAATCGCCTGCTTACCCAGATTCATCGCGATGAGCATCTCGGACGTGTTGGCGTAGTACGAATCGACGGCGTACGCGAGCGTAAAGGTGAAGTAGAACAGCGCGCCCCACTGGTCCATGGCCACGCCGAAAAAATACGCAACCCAGTGCAGATTTTTCTCCGCGGCAAAGCCGTAGAGGACAATTCCGGCGGGAGCGATGATCATGGCAGGGAGCATGACGCCGAGGCGCATTTCGGCTTCACGAATACCGCCATTCTTACACGTGTAATAAGCAGCGAGACGGTCAGAGGACGAGAGGAACGGCATCGCGAGGAGGAAGCCGAGAAAGGTCGCGATGGTGATGAGCCCGCTGTTTGTTTGGCTCCAGTTGTATGGGGGGGCAGTGATTTTGAGCGGGAAGGTGTAGTTGAATGCTAGAGCGCCCAGACCAATGTAGATTCCAAAGGACGTCGCGACCCACAGTACTTGGGGCACGAGGAAGTAGGTGAATGCGCGCGGGATCATGATCCAGAACTCCTGCTCGTCGTCGATGCCGTTCCAGACTTTGAGTTGTTGTGCAAATGTCTTGCGAGGGGGTGCAGAGGAGGCGAGCTCTTCGGTGTGCGATGCTTGTTCGACTTTATCCGTGGTGAAAGGTGAAAGTGGGGGGCTTGCTGGCGGTGCGCGTTTGTAAGCGGTTTCCTCGACCACGAAGAAGGCGAGGATGAGAAGTGCGGCGGCGAAGGCGAAAACAACGTAGAAGAAAAGGTTCCAGGAATAGCCGCCTGCGAGCATATATCCTGCGTAAAGTGGTCCGGTCGAACCGAAGCAGAGAGCGACTATGTACGGTGAGCGATACCCCAAAGCTGACGCAATGTGTGAAACTGACTGGTATAATATCCAATGCGTAAACCGCGTTCGTGTAGGAAGAAGATGTCGTTGACAAGCTGCACGGGCAAGGCCTCGCAGACCCCTGAGCCAAATCCATGGATGATGCGACATGCCATGAGGCCTCCGAATGTAGTTGCTTGTGAAGCCCCGATCAGACCCGCGCAAAACTATTTCCCTTGATTAGTCTATTCACCTTTCGAATGAAGCACGCATGTCACTTACAAACACCATTGACATTAGCATGACCGGACGTCGCCCAAACTTGAGATAAAGTGGCACCAATATCAAGGAGCCTGCAGTGATCAGCGAAGAACCCAGAAAAGCCCATGATGCAGCGCTTACCGAACCCAAAAGCCAAGTTCGGATATGAGACGAGGTCAGATGCTTTTGTCGGCGTAATGTTGAACTCTTGGGCGTAGAGGCCGATGTATACCGATGGCCCCAATAGAGCACAATTACCGAGAAAGCTATATAGCGAGCAGACCAGCAGAATCATTGACTTCTTCCAGTTCGGCCACTAACCAGCTTAGCACACAATATCGAGGTTTTGCAGCGGGCGTCATACTTGTAAAGGGTCGTTCGGATCCTCTGCCGGAACAGGATAGAGTGCCTGGCCATAAGCCGTATCGTCACCCTCTAACTTGTGTCAAAAACCACTCAATAGTACGAGTCCATTCTGATCCTGACCTGTCGCTTGGAGGTTGACCGTGCCGGGGAGATCATCCTCGTGTGCGTGACTGCGTCTAGTCAACTTATTGCTCTTACACCATTCTTGCTCAAGTCTCGTACCTGTGAACCAAATGCCCAGGAGCCATATCGTCGTTTGTACCGGCGTGGAGTCTGACGAGCCGTTCAGATGTCCTCTCGAAGACCAGGGCCGGGCCCGCCTTTCATATCTATGTACCATTCCAGGCCCCAGTTTACACCCCGGCAGTTTCTGCTCAGCAATTTGCCGGCTACAGCTCGCGTATGGACAGGTCCGTAGCCTTGGCTTCCCATCCAATGCGCGCGCTTGGAACTGACATGGTAGCGCTCCTTGGCAGGGTTCATATCGACAGGGCAGACATTACCCATTCCACGTTGCCTGAAGAGGCAAGAGGCGCGCTGATCGGTGGAGGTATATGAGCTGGAGACGAATGCGAAGGCGGGGACGACATGTGGGATGCAGCGATCACAGCATTAGCAGTCCCACGTTATCAATTAATGCTGGCAGAGGTAGATGCGTCTCAACCATACCGTATGCAGCATCAGCTCTCACAGAAAGGATCGCGGTCACCAACAATGTCTGCAACGCGACGGTGTTGTAGACGACGTTCTGTGCCGACTGTGGGGTTGTGGAAACGTGGGGGCTTGACCAAACCGGCCCCACAATGTTTTGTCTTCCCTTGCAGTGGGTCGAAAAGGCCCTTCCCGTCTTCAAGCATTTAGTCCGACGCATCCGCATAGCTGAAGCACACTGACGTGAGACGGTTGGTGGGAGGCGGTGCGAGAACCACAATGCCCAGCAAGTCTCCTCACAGAGAGTCGCCGAATTTCGTGATGTCGCACTCGTATGGACCCACTGGGCGCAAATGCCAATGATCTTTCCTCGAAGGTAGTGCAGGAGGATGGGAGAATGACGACACTGAGTCTCAAGTAGGGTTAACGTATGTTCACGTGAGGCTGTTTCATTGGACTAACCGCATTCGGTCTAGTGGTTTTTGTGGAAGTCGTAGTGTAATAACTCCACTATTCTAGCTAGACGGCAAACAGTTTCGCGCTAAATTCGCAACGACCAGAGCATTCGCACGTGAACTTGTGAAAAAGCATGGCAACATTCGTGCTTATGGTCTCGCAGACACAGTTCCTGGACAAGATATCCGTGAACACTCATAGTGGAGCGTAGAAGGGTCTTTGAGTATAAAGCTCAATATACGTCCATGTGCACCTGCCAAAACGAGACCATCACTATAGGGAAGCATATTTTCGAACGTGTGCAGGACAAGCTTCGGAAGTCAACGCACTATTGGTAGATACCATGGGTAGGACTCGTAATCAACCACCTCGCCCCGCGAGCGCGTTCCAGGCAGCTTCCTAACAGGCTTTTGGTCGCGCATCTTTTTATTATGCTAGCACCACAGGTGTGTCCGCGGGTGACATCCCTCAAATGAATTCCATAGGCTAAAACGCCAGTAGAAGTCACAGTAAGGGTCTGACGGGGAGCCTCTATGAGCTCATTTTTCTTGCTGAATAGCTTGTAACGAATGAAATCAGGCGCCTCTTTCACACCGTTGACCCCTGACCGTGCAATGTCGTATAACGGGTAGGCGCTCCTGTACGCAGGTCGTAGGTTGAGGGTACTAATCTATCTTAGACTCTCATCTCATGGCAAGCATGAGCACGCGCACAGAGGCCTTTCCTGTTCCTTGTCTCATGAAGTCACAAACGTGCTACATGCTCCATTACGAGCAAGGTACAGAGCGGAACTAGCGAACGGGCACAGCCGGTCGAAATTCAATCTTGTGAGACCATGTACGTAGTCGGGCGAGGTAGTGCGATGATAGTGAGATAAGACTGCCGTGAGTCATGAGATCAGCCCAAGCCCTTAGCATATGTAACACACACTAGTCATGAGCCATTAGAGGAACAATTTTCAGTGCCCAAGGTCTTTTTATTGGCAGCTTAAAGCTGTGTACCGATAGCTAAGAGTAAGAATGCTCTGAAAAGCCGTTCGGCAGTGGAGTGAAGAAGAGAACCATAGCAAATGACCGCATCAACAGGTTCCAGGCTGAGAGCCTGGAGATGGACACTGACAAATAATATCCGCCTTTGAAAATGTTCGATTGAGGAATAACAAGGAGATCAAATGGATGCTTGAGCGTAAATCCGTATCGTCGCATGCAGTCTGCGCATTTCGACGTTGTCGAACCTGAAGAGCCCCTTTGGTGTTAAAAATTGGAGGCTCAAATGCGTCCTGCTACAGAGGCCGAGGGATTGGCGATCTCCATGTCTATGGAGGCCCAGCACAGGCGGCGCAGTGATCCGCAACATAACCCTTCTTGTTGCAAACGAAGCAGGGGTTGCGAGTGCTATCGGTAGTCAGTGATTAGCATCCACATTCCAAACCAAGTAGGAGATGGAGAGAAGGATCGCTCATAGAGAAGAAGAACACTAGGTCTCAACAAATAACATGAAGCGAATGGAAAGAGCGTACGGATTTCCTTTACATTCGGGACAAGTTTTGACGTACGGAGCTTCCAAACGTAGCGGATGCCCGGCCTTACAGGTAAAAGACGGAGCGGATGCAGTGGACATGATCGACAAGAAGGTGATTGTTCTGACGGAATCGTTCAATGGCTTGCCAAAAGAAGAGAGCAAGGTTGAGCGACGCTTTCGTGTATCTCAGGTGTCGATATCGTGTTGATGTCTCATGGCTAGATGATCGAGGTGTCGCTATTTATACAGAGAATGACTCCGCAAAGCGCTGACCGACTGTTGGGCATGGTGTCGCCAACACAAAAATTCGCTCGACTGTTCACTGACGTTTTGCGTGGTAAGCGAAACAAGAGTTGACATCAATCGAACTTGAGAATTCATCACGAAGGTAACACCGGGATCAACGTAGGGGCGAGATCCTTCAATGTTGTGCATCAGTGTGTCAATGAACATGCTTGGTCGAGTGCTACTTCCAAGCCACAAGTTCGGGACTCTGGCATGAAGGGTGGAAATTCGCTGGTGATGAGGACCAATAGATTTTGAAAATCCCTACGATCAGCTTAGCGAACATGGTCCATAGGAGGTGCAAGTGCCGGACGAGTCAAAGCCCCGCTGCTGTTTGCCACACATCATCGCCATCTAGGATGATAAGAGTTCGAGCTGCAACGTTCTGAAACAAGGTCACTGCAGCAGCATTCAGAGCTGGGAACCTAGCCATTCTTGGACATGCATGCGTGGTGTGAGGCTTTAAAGCCCGCTTCAAGACACATGCATTAATGCACGTTCTCACTTAGATGTCCTGCATCCATCTGACATCCGTGAACGCCAGACAGCGGACAGCGACATAGACATTCCTCGGTAGAGATTGACATAATGCGCAAGTATGCAATATGCCGAGATCCGTAGTGGCGCGATGCAGTGGCCTGAACTACGATTTCCGAAGACCAGGGAAAGGGACCCAAACCTGCGGCTGATCGGAGTTCTTGACCGCTCATTCCCAAGCATGTCACGTAGAACTCCGAGCGACTGGAATAGCTCGCGCTTTCGAAGAATGTACCACAAGCAGAACTTTGTTCCGTGCTAGGTCACAGAAGAACATCAACGTGGTTTAGAAATTGACGAATGAGGTTTTTTTGCGTGGTCCGGGTAAGAGGTGTGCGTGAAACGGGTGAGAGCGCCAGTGAAACCCCAGGAACGCATTTCTCTGAGCGGGAAGCCGATTTTGGTGCAGGGGCTTGCATTGGAACCCAACAGACGCAGGTAATTCTCTCCGAGGTAGTCGTACCGTCTGCCTTGTTGAAACCCATGATCGAAATACGGGTGGTAGCTTAGTGGGGTACCCGCGCGTGACTTCCAAGGGCGGCAATAGAAGGTTATATGAAGGCATGGAATATTAGAACACATGCGCGGAAAGGCTCGGTTCTCGATGCCGTCACCTCCCTGTGTTCTGGACCTCGTGGCCATCAGCTGAACTATGTGGTGACAGCATTGTGAAGCCCGTGGGTTATGTACCACTGTGGCGCGAGCTAGATACGCAGAAGCCGTGGTGCCTGTTGGAGTTTTCTCGGTGTCGAAACCACGACCCTGTAGGAACAACAAGACAAAATATTCAAGTCTTGTAGAAGATGAAGTGAAAGAGTAGCTATCGCACTCGGAGCATCCATTGACATTCAAGGAAGTCCAGATGGGATCAGATAGCGGCGGACGAAAGTGGTTTCCAGATATTGAAAGCTACCGTAAGGCAACGTGAAAAGCGTAGCAGTCTCGAAACTCATCAACTCGACGATACTCCTTTCAGCTAGGTTCGACAGTTCGCCATCGAGAGGAATTTTGGCCCTCCCGTACACGACAGAATATAATAGATGCAGACCTGGTGTGACCTAAAATACGCCCGGATCTCCTGAAGCGATAGTGGATGCAGCTCCGATGTCTTGAATGACATGCATGAGATACTGGATGTACCTACAGCCATGAGCGAATCTTTACAACAATGACTGCTGCGTTGCTACTTACAACAGGTGACTTGAAAAGCAAATACCTAGTACCTGAGAGGTTTAAAGCGATTGCGTCGCGGGAAACTCAATCCTACAAAGGTGGTGACTCAAGGAAGATCGAAAGGTTGCCGCCGTGAGGCTGAAGGTCGCGTGGACAATGACGAAATACCAAGACGCCAAAAAAGCCTCCGGCTTACCCCCTGTTAGGGACCCTCAACACCTCAGCATCATGGTCTCCTTTTACATTGCAACTCGACGTGAAAATTGATATTTCATGTTATAGCCATAGTGGCTCACCAACCGCCAAAGGGCGTCAGTTCGAATCCTATAAAAAAACCATTTCTTATATTTTTCTGCAACGATTATTTTGTAACAGTCCCCGGGGGAATACACTTTTTGTTATCCCTTTTTGTACTTGGTTGATCACTACTACCGACTTTTTGCACTATTATCTCCTGATCTCATGTTATATGACATTGTATAATTCTGAATGATACAGAATTCGCCTTCTACTGCCTCGCTTTGATTAAATCCGCCGCCTTTTCACCCACACCGTACATAGTAGCCTGGAGATGGCAGGCAGGAATGATGGGAATTATAGACGCGTCAACGATAGAAAGGTGCTGAGTTCCGTACACCATCAGCGCGCTATCGACACAGCCACCGCTCTCCTCCGCCATCATCGGGCATGAAGCTGAAGGGTGCGACAACGTCGGTGCCACGAAGGATTGGGCCAACAGAGCAGAGAAGATCTCATCATCGGTGGTATACTGGGCACCGGGGACTGTCTCACCGTGGACGAGCTCCGAAAGTTCAGGGCGGTTCCAAACACTGCGGAAGAAGCGTGTACCAATACCGAGGATCTGCTTGTCAACCGGGTTCTGGAAAGCATTGAACTGAATGAGAGGAGGTCCGGTGGGGTTAGTGGGGTTGAGATGGATAATCCCACGCGAAAGTGGCTTCTCGATACCCACAAGGCCGTACGCACCATCCGGCGGCACCGGGAACTCGGTAACGGCAGCATCCTTGCGCTTGAACAAGTCAGCGATGATTCCACGTTGAGCCTTGAAACCCTTCAACAACTTGGTGTTGTTGCGGTATATCTTGGGTAGGTACAACGCAGCTGATTGGTTGTTGAGGCCGTTAACAACGGCGTGGACTTCCGAGGTCATGTCTGGGAGAGAAATGAAGGCCAACGCGTTTCCACGGGCATAAGTGTACGGGCCGGTCCTGTTTTCGACATATTCTTCCCATGCAGAAGCGTTGAAAGTCTCATTGGTCGTGAGCGAGTTCACATTGGGGAACGCCTTGGACGTGGTGTTGAAGACGATGGTGCCGTAACTGTGATCTTGGAAATTCGAACCTATTCCATCGTTTTCGTATCTGACCTTCACACCGGCTGCCTCGAGAATGGACCTTGGACCAACTCCGCTGATCTGTAGCAGCTTCGGGGTCTGCACCGCACCAGCAGCCAGGACAACCTCCTTCCTGGCAAAAACAACTGAGGTCTTGTTGTTAGCATCCTGGATCTCAACACCACGAGCCAAAGTCTGCTGGACTTCGTCCCATACGATCTTCTGCGCGGTCGTCTTCGTCCAGACATGGAGGTTGGTACGGTTGACGATCGGATCGTAGTAAGCGTAACGAGCATGCGCTCTGCGACCTGTGGTCTTGTCCATGGTATTTCCGAACCACGAAGGGCCAACTGCGCCATCATTTCCATCTACCGGGACGTTGACACCCGAAGCCTTCCAAGCGGCCCAATATTCGTTGATGTCGGCGTATTGGGTGTCAGTGATACTGACACTCAAAGGACCGTTGCCGTAGGTGTCTGGATCCCAGGTGATATTGAAGGCTTCAGCAACCTCGGGAGAAGGCGGCTGGAAAGTTGTACCCTTGATGAAGTAAGGTTTCATTCCAGCCCAGCCCCAGCCCTCGTTACCGAGCGCCTCCCATGCATCGTAATCAGCAGCGTTGCCTCGATCATACACCATGCCATTGATGACCGACCCACCACCAAGCACCTTCCCTACATTGACATTGAACGTCTTGTTGCCGAGCTCTGCCTCAGGCTGAGTGGTGAAGCCGGTCCACTTGAGCGGGGCGGCAGCGGGGATGTCATTGGCTTTGTAGGGAATAGTGTTGCCGACCGTGTCAATGTTCTCGCCACTTTCAATCACAAGGACAGTCTCTACAATAGATGTCAGGTATCGACCCCACTCGCTTTCTCAAGAATCTACTCACTATTCTTATTTTCTGACAATCGATTCGCAACTACCAGTCCAGTAAGACCACCACCAATGATTACGTAGTCATACTGTGTCGTATTTGTTGCAGAGTAAGCAGAAACGAACGTGAAAAGCGCCGAAACGAGTGGTATGGCCACGGCCACCCGCGAAAAGACAGCCATCTTGACCCAAGTGGGAAATTAAGGAGAGTGGAATGGACGACAATTGCGACGCAGTCAGTGGTGGGAGATCGAAGTACGGCGCCCCTTAGGAGCTTTTAAACGGTGAAAGAGCAGCGGTGCGTTCGCCAGAGCTACTCGCCAAAGATCTGGATGGTACCTGCGCATAGGGCTCCGCGGCAACTGGCGTGGGTCCTGCGAGGGTCAGATTCGCCATCCACCACGTTGTCGGTCGCCAACCGGACTGGGGTAGAAGATGGCGAACGGGACCCACCCTGACTACCAGTCACGGTTTCTCGCGAGAACAAGTGTGACGGCGCTTTTAAATGCCGCCGGTACCGGTCTCCTGTCTGTCCACCACTTAACGGCTCGGCTGTCATTCTACGGTCCGCACCGAGAGACTATTTTCCACGAAGGGTAAACGGCACGAGTAGCTTCCAACTATCATTCCTGAAGAATCAACTTGTCTCCCTACGGATAGAGGTTCACCAAGTATGCGGGTCCAGATCGGTTTCATGACTCGGCTCCTTCCCGCCTTACAGATAGCCCATACAGCAGCGTCGGGTGTAAGCAGGGGTCGTATCCTATGAGAGTTCTCCGCCCCAGTAATTTTAAGATGAAATTGGTGTGGTCGGAAAAAATTAACAGGTTCGAGTGCGTTAGCGTGCTTCGTCTCGGCATCCCATTGCCGATTTTCGCGTAAGTAACGCTGAACTCCGCTATGCTAGTCATGCCAACATTGAATTACGACCACCTTAAATCATGCTCATCAAGATGATACAGGAAAGAGGCCTTTCGTCCATTCTCCGAAATGACACTCGAAAAAATAGCGTTCTCGAGACACCGGACGTGCTCGTCTCTTGGCGCTCTAGAATGGTTCTGAGTCCCTTCACCGGGAGATGACCAGATTATCAGTCTTGTGTATGGGTCTCGTGGGGCCGTCTCCCGTGCCTATAAGGACGTTGACTGGATAGATACGTTTCAAAGGGGACCTCCGCCTCGTGTTCAAGCGTCGAGGAAATCTAGACCTGAATGTCACCAGGATCTCGGGGCAGTGCTTCGCCGGTCCACCGCGGGAGCGAACCCAGATGCTTTATCATACTCTTTAGGTGGCCCGTAAGGTACGGAAATAACCACTTATTACCTGCCGTGAGAACGTCTGCTGTCTTCCGTAGCATCTCGCCTGTTTCACACTCGCCATTCAGGGGCGGATCCAAGCCCACTAGCGGGTAAGACATCAGAACTGTGTACTTCGTTTTGAATTGCGAGATCTAAAAGGCCTCTAAGGTTACTGACATAGTCACGATGAGCGATGCGGTGCAGCAAGATTGGCCTAACCAAAGGTACAAGATTCTCGTCTCTACGACCAGCTTGACCGCTCTATGCACCATCTTCTTTTTCTGGAGGTGCGTCTACGGTCTCAAGCAAAGAGGTAGTTTTTTGGCTTCTGATTACCTGCTCATTGTGTCCTGGGTTAGTCGCAACCCCTCATTCTATAATGCAAATCGGCGATGCTGACATTTCAACCAGGCCCTATCAATTGTCAACACTGTCATACGATTTATTCTCGTGGATAATGGACTGGGAAGACACTTCAAGGATCCATCGATAACGAGGGATATGATTATGACCTACTCTTACTGGCTCTGGATCAACCAAACCATTAATATCGTCGCAGTCGCCGTCCTGAAGTGGTCAATTTGCGCCTATCTCCTCGTTCTCGACTTCTCCACAGTATACCGCGCAATTGTGTGGTTCTCCATATTGGTTATCACCGGTATCAACTTCCTAGCGCCTGTTTTTACGCTCTTCGGGTGCGCACCGCTCGAAGCGAATTGGAATCGCGGCATCACGGAGAAGAAATGTTGGGCTGTTGGCAATCTCCCTCTTTCGTACTCTCAAGGTGTTGTCAACATTCTGACCGACGTTGTATACGTCGTCGCGCCCATAGTCTACCTTTCGAAAGTACAGCTCCCCAAGCGGACACAATGGGGCCTGCGGGTGGTGTTCCTCCTGAGTCTTATGTAAGTATGCCCAAGAAGATGATGAGGCGTCTACTCACAACTGCAGCGCGATGCTCTGCTCCATATTCAAAACCGTCGAACTGAAGAACATCAACGGTACCATGGACCCCACATGGACCAGCGCCGACCTGTCTATCTGGTCTGGCGCCGAGCTCCAGGTCGGCATCTTTATCGCCTCTTTACCTCCGCTCCACAAAGTTTTCGACGACCTCTTCCGCAAATACATGCCAGGTCTATCAAACAGCGGACACAAGTCGACACCTCTGTACGGAACGCCTGGCCAAGGCTACGCTGGGCGCTCGACGCAAGGCGACGGTATCCGAATGAGCACAATGGGCAAGAGCGAGCGAGGCACTCGCAAGAACTACACTCCTGGGGAGAGCGTACTGGACAGCGACAGCGAGAGCGAGAAGGCGATACTGGACGATGAGGAGAGGAGGATCGATGAATCCGGCATTATGAAGACGACTGGTATCGTCATCACGGAGGGGCCTAGGAACATTCGGCATGATAATTCGCCGGGCAGCTTTTAGGGCACCGGTGCGAAGCGCTCGTTGTAGGATCCCGAGCGTCTACCAATTTTGTTTCGTGTATATATTTCTGTCACGGTTTATAGCTCTTACCCTACGAGATAGTTGTAGCTACCCTTACATGGTTGTTACTCGCCTCTCTGAGAGTACTACACCTATCTAGGACTAGCGTTGTTTGTGCCTGCGCACTTATACCTTCTGTAGCTCCTAGATAGTACAACCTCAGTTCAATCCCACAATCTTTTCCACTGCGTACTGTCCGCTCTGCTTACTGCGACAATTTCTCATACTGTAAATAACCACCTTAAACTACGAAAGAATAGCTTTAGACGATGTAGGTCCACGAATTTCACGAATGTCACAATGATTTCCAACTCGCCATATCGTGTCGTCTTATCCTTGGATGCAGATTCCCTGTACAGAACGTGCTTTCTCGAATGTTACATTCACTTCCGCGATCAGCTGGCGTAGGAGCGATCTCTATTCTCGGGAGCACCGAAACTAAGGAAACGTTCAGCTGTCCCTGCCTATCACGTATTACAGCGGGGCCGTTGTTTAAACCAGCCATTCGGGCGCGAACCACTGCAACAAATCACAAGGCTCGAGCTGCAAGCTAAATGCGCGAAAACGCTGCTGTGCGATCCGATTGAATTTACGTCGAAACCTCGGGAGCGCTGCATAACATCTAGACACCTATACCATTAGAACATACGCGCAGTAGATGTACAGTCAGAGGTCCTTGTTGTTGTGGTGTTGCAGTGAGAGATTCTACTTCATTTCTATACAGGGTATGTCGCGGTGAGCAGAGCTGGACAGTACGCAGGGAAATTGAAGGATTGAACTGAGGTTGTACTATCTAGGAACTACAGAAGATATAGGTGCGCAGGCACAAACAACACTAGTCCTGGATAGGTGGAAGGTAAGTCGCAACCATGCCAAGGTAAGAGCAACTATCTTGTAAGGTAAGGGCCATAAACCGTGACAGGGTAGCTATTTGCTCAGTGGTTCTCCATGTGCCGTACAATCATAGCTTTGTCAGGGAACAACATCTCATGTTCCTCGCAGGTGTATCCATGTCCTGTAAGGCCATGGTGAATTTTTAGGTTAAGTTTCACGCTGTAAATGGTTCGCTCTACCGAATGCGCACAAAGTACGCATCTCAAGTAGTACCCAAGGCGGCCGGCTATGATCCGCGGCACAACCTGTTTAACGGCCACTTCCACAATGTCTTCGACATCTAGTTTCTTCCCCCATTCCTCGAGATCCACCTGGCTCTTGTCGGCGCCAGTGGGTAGGTGAAGTTCCTTTCTGTATCTTGACAGCGTAGTCTCACAAATACTGTCTCGTAATGCTCCGTTTTGATGAAGTTTGAACTCTAAGAGTTGATGTTTTCGAACACGACCCGTCGTAGAATCAGCATTGACGTAGAAGTCACGGTCTTCATCAACCGATGTGCCGAACCGTAGGGACTCGCGCCTGGTCGATTTGTCTTGTGGAATAATCCCTTTCCATCAACCAATCTTGTAGACGAGTTGAAGGTGCGAGATATCGGTCTTTTTGTTGCATGTTGGACATGCTCCAGTACCTGGTCTTGGATTAAGAGAAGACACCTGCATTGGCGGCATATAAGTTGATGGTCGAAGGTGCCGTCGTGCATTTGTTGGAGGTGCTCGTTTATGACCTCTTTGCCTGATGCGTTGCTGATTGGGATGTTACTTTCACAGATTGGGCACTCGACTTCGATGCTCTCCGAGGATATATCTATTGACTTTGCCTAAAACTCCAGGATCTCAACAATGGCAGGCTTAATGCCTGGGAATTGATCTGCCAAATGCAACATGCCCGATCGCATGATGAATCGATGATTTGGTGGGCAGCCCTTTTTGCGTAGGTACTGTAGGATAATGTGTCTAGCTTCGATTTCGCATGAGCTAATGCCGTAACAATTGCATATCAGTTGTTATAGATCACTCCAGTAAACGGACTCATCGCTACCACGGCCACGGATCCGACATCCCCAGATGTCGATAAAGCATCCACCATGGGGAAGTGTAATAGGCAGGCCTTCGTCTTCTGCAGCACTTCTTATACCTAGGAGTAGATACGCGTCGTCGATAAGATCTATTTCTTCCTGCCCGCGAGTTGTGTTGTTACCAGATTCCTACTCTGGTGACTGACATGTACGCGGGCCTCCAGATGGCCGGATACAAAGTAGACGCAGGCAGCCACTGTATTACCCATCCAGAGGTAACACGCAGGACTAAGACATTCCTAAATAGAACTGTCTTACCCAACCTTGTACCTTCACGATTGGGTCCGTGATCCGTTCGTATAAAAGACAACCTTCGTTACTGGAGTGGATTTCGAATTCACTGCTGCTAAAGGATGTGAGGCTCGAGCTATTATCTTCAAGTTTTAGTTCTTGCGCCTGCGTCTCCTGGTGTTCAAGCCTTTCTTTTATCGTCTTCAACGACCTGAATAGATCACACAACACAGCAACCAAAAACGTACAAAGATCACAGCAACATGTGAGGTTTGATGCTTGCCACCGAGCTGATGGATTGTTTTCCTTTGTTTGCCTTTTGTATGGGATTTGCCAGTTACTTGGGAGTTGTTTGCACCTAGGTATATATGAGATAGCTTACCTCTAGAGGCAGGAGATTACACACTAGTTATTGGTTCACACAACAGAAGGGCGCACCAGAACAAGCACAAAATAGGGCGGGGATGCTCTCTCCTGGTGTTCATGAGACTCGAAGCCCGCATCCGTCCTCCGAAGGTACGGGACTAAGCATAGTGACGTCTGGAGCGCTGTTCCTTGGGGATTTCTCGGCCAATCCCTGAGTACCTCATCTTGGTGAGACCGAAGTTATTAACGATATCGAGACAATGTAGTAGGGCGTCTATAACTCATAACAACAGGCTCTACTATTTTTAAAGGGCTTGTGCACGTGGACAACTGTAGGACATTTAAATAAAACATAGACACCTAGTAAGGTGTATTTCTGCGTTCGTACTGGTTTTTCTTTTACTAGCTTAATAATTTTGTTCCCGCACCGTAATTAATACGCCCCTGTTGGCCTGAAGGACGTTCTAGCTTTATATTAAAGAAGAAAATAATGGAGAGAAAGAGAAGGTGAGATCTAATCTAACAAAGCACGCTTAATCTTTCTATATAAACGATAGTTTCTCTATCGATAATCACTTTAACTGCGTTAATTTGCGATAGTATCTTAAGCGACAGCGATTTCCCACAAATCACTAACTATCCGCGAAAGGAGTAAACCAGCAATCTCACAGCCTTTGAACAAGAAACATACCTTAGATGTTCGGCACATCTTGAATTCTCGTGCATTCTACAGCGACTTGAAGAAGCCTCTAACGCTCGTCCACTAGATGTCTAAAATGAAGGCCCAATGCTTGCAGGGACCTAAATCACATCCACTATTGTGATGGCAAGATCTAGTTTACATCTCACATTGATGTCCTGCTAAGAACGACGCTGCTGCGCTCACACCCACATTAAACTTAATTACGCTTATAAAAATAAAAGCTTAGAGCTTACACTATTGACTCGTCGCTAACGTGGCACAAGTTCTCTAACCCATCGTGCTATTTCGTCTATCAGAGCAATTACACCACCTACGCCCTCGGGCAGCGGTACTATAATCTATAGGCCATACTCATTTTTCCTACCAAAGCTATTTAACGCCTGAGGATTACGATGTCTTTCTCTGCAGTGGTATAGGATGCTTTGAGAGAGTAGGTTTGTAGAAAGTGATTGAGTTGATGAGATTTAGCGTTGGGGGAAGGAATACTCGTGCTGGGTTTGAGATGACATCTGACGTGATTATGTTCAAGCGCTGTTACTTGGTTGACCCAGACCTAGAACAAGTCTGCAAGAGAGATTGAGGGATTCGAATGAAGTGGCATGAGTTGGGCAGAGGGGTTTGGCCTCTGGTGGAGGGTTGATCTCCTCGTTGCCGTTATTAACGAGCTCTAGTGCAAAAAAACTTGACAGAGAGCCCACAAGAGGGGATCCTCTTTGGGTGTGAATCGAACCTCACTGGCTTGATCTTTAGGGATCACGTGGTGAAGTGCATTTCATGCTGGTGTCACCATCACAAGCGTACTTCTCCCAAAGTTTCTAGATGCCATGACCTTCTGCGACCTCACGTTCCCTCAATTGATCGATCGCGTTGCACATTTACCCATAGCATTGCACTTCGAAAGCTTTTAGCTGATGATCGAACCCAAAACCATCATGGACCCCCGGCCCGTGCCTGATGATCCCTCGGGATCCGTCCAGTCTCTTGCATGTAGGCAAGTACCTCAGCCGTTTCTGACACAACACCTGCGTCATATGTAAATCGTGCTCACCCCCATCTTCCTTTCTCGACTCCCCGGTTGTCCAACGAAAAGAGCGGTTTGAAGACTCCACCGACCGACGCCGCATCAGCATCACGTCTTACTCCTTCGACTCCGCGAATCCTCAAGCGCTTCTCCCGCTTTAGTTCACCACACCTACGCGTCCCGGCTGTATTCCATCGCCAACCCGCCGTCGCAGGGTCCCCATTTATCGAAACCTACCGCAGCAACGCAACCCATAGTGCACTACGCCTCGCCTCAGGCAAGATGCCTCACCCTGCCTCACCCGGCCCTTCAAGCACACATGGGGCCAGGTACCTTGCGTCTCCTTGCGCTCACACACCACCCTCGTTCTTGGCAAAATGGACATGTATGTACCAGGGCCCCCGTCCAGCCCTGCCATGAGGCTGTAACTGACAACCTTCTCGAACGCCCCGCCAAGGGCTGTCGTGCTCGGTTGCAATCATAAACCTCATGTGGCAGGAGCGTGTGTGTGTGTTTGAAAGACACGCGCTGCGGACCATGCGAAGGTGGTGTGGAGCTCGCCGAGTGGACCCGCCCGCTCGGAACCCGAGGGCTCACCGGGTCAGAAGACGGTTTGGATATTAAGACACACCCTGTAGCATGATGGGATGAGTAGGAAACGACGAGACGAGCGGTGGCTATGGGGTAAGATACGCAGGGGCAAGGTTGAGGACGATTACTGCGCGCATGTCCGTCGTGCGGGCGCTACAGTTGGTCGGGATGAAAGTGACGCAGATGAGGGCTTACTTCTTGATGAATTGGGGGCTTGCATAGCAATGCGTGGATTGGAGAGAGATACCGCATCTTCGATCGAAGTGCAAGTCACCAGCTCGACGTTAGCGCTTATCTGAGAAATGATGCGATCTGGAATCAGAGTCGCAGTCTGTCATTGTTGTGACTTGCCTCAAGTCGCGTTATCAGTCTTACCAGGCCTCGGCGATTACTGTGCCGAGCGGAAGGATTCGCAGCGGCTGCGGGCGGAAATAGAGGCGAACGGCGCGGCCCAGCCCTCACCGTTTGGTCACGTTACAGCTGCAAAGTACCCGCGCACGCCGTACATGTACAGCAGCTCCACGTCTGCAGGATCATCTGGACTTTCTGCCCTGCGTGCAGGCTGTCAGCAATGGGCTGCGACTCTGGACCTTCCATGCATCGCCAAAGTTATTCCTCGCTCGCTTGCGATATTAATGCAGTTTTAACCACCCTATGGGAGCCCGTGGTCCGCTCGAATCAATGATGAAAATGGTCAACACAAGCACGATTATGCATGCAGGATCTACAAAGTTTGTGTATATAGGGCGACAGCGTGTAGCGAGTAAATGTGGTGGTTGTTCCCCAGGATTTCCATTGATAACAGGGCTGTTAAGCCCGTGACACAGACGCGGAGATCGACATACATAACGTGGGTGCAGCTTGCCAACCCTGACGCTAGATACTCTGAAAGAGGATGACCTTCACTGCATCTAAGACCTCCGGAAACACGGAGAAGGCGTAGGGCAAGACATGCAGGACTCGTGACCGCGAGTCCGGGATTACTCCCTCGTGGCGGTCAAAAGCTGATGTCGGTAGTTACTCTTTAGGAACTGTCGCGCTTGCATTGAGCCTGGGGTTTTCGCCCTGTAAGCATGAGCATGTTAAGACGGGGAAGTTGGGGAAGTGGGTGAGGAGCCGTTGGACGGGCCGGCACGATGTTCGCCTCGGCCCTCACCGTACACCATTGGGGCGTATACAGTAAGCCGTAACCTATAGGTAAGCAGCGTATCGCACAAAAGCGCCGTCTCAGCAGTGGTGAGTGGCATGTGATCCTGATGCTGATGGCTGGTGAGACGGACACGGTCGAGGAGTCGAAACGAGAGATGTGAGGGGAAGAGGTGAGATGATCGCGGAGGACCTGGGGTAGTGGGAACGGAGGAGACGGACTGTTGCCGTTATGGGAAGATTTGACCGAGTGTGCTGATGTGGGACTGGTGACTGGGAATCTTAAGACGTCGATTATAGACCCGCTCGACGGGACCGCAGGTGGAGGCGGAGGTGGCAACGGGCATGAGGATGTTCTCCTTAGCATTAGCTTGGGCGCGAAAGGTTGCCAGGCACTGGTATGATCGAGCTCTGTGGTGTTGAAAACGCGCGAGGATTTGAACCGGCTTCAGAGACACGCGCCTGGATGTTGTTGAGGACCGACAGGCGATATTCAACCGGATGATATGGTTAATTATTCCTGACTGAGGCGAGGGGTACTTCGGCTCGGGAAGAGCCATTGAAAGCTGGCCGTGCCGAAGGCTTGATCCCACGGGCCGTCGATGATCAGATGACAACAGCAACGAGAGATGGGGTTTCTTGTAGGATCGAGCTGCTGACCATCGTATTACGAGAGTCAGTTGGTTCGCCTCTTACCGCGCTGAACGGTAGAATCAAAAGTTGAGAACCAGGTTCTGGGTGCGTTCACCGCACTGCGAGATCCAGCAAACCCTAGAGCGAAATGCGGTTTCACGGACCAGCAAGGCTAACAGTGAGCTGCAAGATGGTGCATCAGTTCGTGTATATTTAGCGGCCAACAAGCAGCTGAGGCTGGCCCGACGCTATGGAAGTCCGCGGTGACAGCCTATGACAGGAGGCTATGCTGGCTGTTGGTGGTCGCATTTAATATCGAAGCGCAGAACCAGCCCCAACGCTGACCACCCTGTCAACGTTGACCTCAATTGCCGATCTGAAACCCTTCCAGAAGACGCGCATCGAAGGAAGCACAAGTTGCAGCACGAGTTGTCCATCTGACTGGTAAGCACGCAGTGCTACCAACATCAGATCTAGTATGGAAACAGCCAGAATATAGGATGTCATGGAAATTGACGAGTGTGTGAAATACGGTATAGTAATTCTAGTCAGCGGGGCAGACAAGGGCAGCATGCTCGACAGCGTTCGACCGCTTTCACCGAGTGCAGATGTCGGTCCGAGGCCAAGAGTGGGCGCACAAATGCCTGAACGAGAAGGTCGGCGAACGCGGTAGCGCAAGAGTTGTCGAAGGAACACTCGCGTTGCTGCTACTGTGATGGCGTAGGAGCTTCCAATCCGAGCTTGGGATAACGGAAGATTAGGGAGGTAAGAGCGCAGTTTGTAGGCGTCCGCGAGGAGGTATCGAGTCCACCCCACGTTTCTTTTCCTAAGCACGAAGAGTCTGAACGCGAGCCGCAATGGGTGGAGAACACGTTGTCCCCACCTGCGGTTCGCGGAAAAGGGTACGATAAGCACGTGGGGTGACTCCGCACACACCACGAACGAACGTGCGCACATGAGCAACTCTGGTATGCGACAACATGCATCTGGGGGGACATTGTTGGCTCCTCTGGTCTTGCTTCGCAACAGAAAGAAGACGGAACGTGCTGCGTCCCGGCAATTACGGGCGAAGTCTAGAACCACGTGGTGAATATCGTGCTGTCCGGACGTGGGGTACTCCTTGTCTGCCCATGTCACTTTCGCTAGCCGCGCGATCCTGTGGGATGTGTCTTCGCCTTCAGGTGCTGGCGTTCATTGTTTTCATTGCTTTTGAATTACGCATATCCGCTCAGTTTGAGGAGGAAGGCTTGCGTAGAGTTTCTACCTAGGGTCATTTGGTTGGGTACTATACCGGGACCATGAGAGCGGAACCGTCCTGCGTGCCCCCCCGATTTAGGCAGCCGACGATCCTTGGCGCTCCTGGCCATGCGAGCGATGGGGTTCGGACGCCCGAGGCTGTGGCATGGGAACGTGCTAATTGCATCGTGGTCGGAAGCGGCTCCGCGAAATTGCAATGTCAAGTAGGGATGTTGGATTACCGTAATTTTCGAGTCATCCCGGTATTACCGTAATGTCGTAATTACGGTAATTACTGGTATTTTGGTACAATCTTGGCACGGTGAATTGAGCCAATCGGTTCCTTTCTTGTTCTAATTATCACATGTAGAACCAGATGCAATTGAATCTATGTATGCTGGGTATCTTCTAGATCTTTGGGACGCTCTTCATGTACTTGTTCGGCCGGGTAATCGAGCAATTGGCCATCATCTCCATGCTCGTCGGCGTCAACTTGTTCGGGCACTTCTGACAGGTCGAAAAACTGGGCATCCTCAGCAATAACAAAACACCAGCTTTTCGACCCGGGCATTGACGAGACGATTGCGTACTTTATTATAGAGAAATCCATGCTCGATCCAGTTACGTTTAGCTGCTCCCGTCGAAGTCATTTTCCCGGCAGCAATTACCCGCCTTGGCATTACGAGCCATCGATTTCTGTACCGTAATTACCGTAACACATTACCGTAATACCGTAATCGGTAACGGTACGCGGCATCCCTAATGTCAAGGACTCAAGCGCTTCGTTTCAACACCAGAGTCATGACGATCGGCTTTTCTACATGAATCGTTAAGAATCAAGGAAGGAAGGAGAAACCGCGGAAGTCAGCATTCATCTCCCCCCGTGCGCCAGAGAGTCGAAGGCTCGGAGATGGACTTGAACGGAAAGATTTCATCGCATTTGGACAAGCGTGGCTGGCGCGTCAATTGGCAACGGCCGTCTAACTTCGGCAGATTGGTGCGCGAGGCTTCCTCAATACGGGAGCGAGGCCGCTTCATGGCACATGCTGCGCCCAAGGTGAAACGCCTCACAGTGATGAACTTGCATCAAGAAGGGGCGTGTTCATTGATCAGAGTGTAAGATGTGCGGTGAGAAGGCCGTTCGTTGCACTGTGCAACTGGGCTACCGCCTCATAACGCCGAACTTGAGCAAGCAGTTGGAACGGCGGTCGTGGGAGATGAATGACGGCGGAGACCCCCGCGCTCAGAGGAGTGCTCTGCGATCAATCGTGGACGTATGCCGCATGTCAGTCCTGCGATTGGTGATGGCCCATGGGGCCCAAGAAAAACAGCCACGCGATTCGTGCAGCGGCAGGCTGACCAGAATCCCGTTCCCGAAGCGGACAAACAGAGCGCCAGAACCATAGCGGTGGGTCTTCGACCAGAGCCCATTGTGTGGTGATGTGGCGCACGGTCACGCCGCCTTCGTGGATGCATTGTACTCCCCACGCCCAGCTGCCGTCGACTTCGCGGAGTGACACTCAGAATGCTCGTCTGCATGTATAGTCTTGCAAGTGGCCGCGATGCAGTTCACTTGGTTTCCGACTGCGATGCACTGCTTACACAGGTACAGCAGCATCTCCTACAACGCCTCCGTGGCGCGGCCGGTTGCGCCCAGAGCCCATCACCCGTGGGATCAGTGGGATTTCCGCTCGTTGCTTGACTTTCGGTCCTGCCAGGAGTGTGATAAGCACCAGGCGGGTACTCGTATTCTTTGGTCGAAGTATCTGTGACAAGCCACCAAATACCTAGTACTAGAACGAAAAAGCAAACAATGCCAACGCCACCGACCAGGCTTGCCGAAATGCTTCGAACTGAATGAGCAAAATACAACCTTGGTTCTATTGCTGCAAGGGCAGTAAAGGAGCCGACCGGGAATCTGAATGCACATTGTATCGACAGTGGGGGTCAGGAATCTTGGGTTCCTTCGCAGCTTCTCCAAGCCACGGCATAACGCTGTGCAGTAACACTGTATCGGTGAGGTCACATTCGTTGCTGGTGGCCTTTGTGCAACTCAAGCAGCGAAGCACACAAAGCGGCGGGGCTTCGCTTGTTCCACGCCAAACATCCGCTGTGGCTGTCTTACCTTCGGAGTAACCTCCTGTAGCTGACGGTTCCGTCCTTCTGCGTATTGTGATTTGTGCTGAATTGTAGGACAAACGGAAGAATAGGGGGACATCTCGGGAGAGCTAAGGAGCTCCTCTAGGGATGCATGCGAGTTGTTTTCGAGATGAGGAAGAGCTCGTGCAAGCTGACGAGTGTCAAAACATAGGTCGTTAAATGCGGCAATGATGGATTCTTTGAGGGTATTGCACCTTCGTCAGCTGAATGAAATGGCTTTCCTGGAAGTCGCAAGTGAAATCAGGTCTTTATGCACAAGGCAGACGCCCGCAACTGTCAAGGGCTGAGTGCTGTTTGTGGCTTAAGATGACGGTTCCCCAGAGTGCAATGCAGCGGTAAAGCTACCCAGCCGGATATTTGTGAGATTCTGGGGAAAAATACACACGCCAGTTGTACCAGAGCGTCGGTCCGTGAAAAGGCTTGAGCAGTCTCTGGCTTGTCACGAGCACCGGTATACAAAAGCCGCAGAGATTCGAGTACTCCTTGGCCATATTGCAGAAAACAATAAATGTGACATCTCGCTGGCGGATCCGACGCATAGATTCGTTGGGTCGCGTGGTAGAGACCTCATGCCAGGATGCTCTGAGCCTGGAACACGGTAGCTATCGTCAAATGCATGTGGAGAAGCGCCGGGTCGAATGCCACGCTGTGCTGCGAGTATTGCCGGCAGGTCGTGATGTTAGAATTGTACAACGCATGAAACCGGCCATCACGCCGCATTTAGATAGGAGGGACGGCTGCACATGATTCTTGAGAACCACGGTGATTCGACACAGACGCCCAGATGACCTCGCAAGTCAATTTGGTAGACAGTTGGCGTAGCACCTTCACACTGCCGCGAGTAACAGGTTGGTCAAAATCAGGTACGAAAGGACTTTCGATCCCGGATCCATGAAGTTCGTGATCGGAACTTGGCAAGGACAGCGCAGCGAAGTGTGCTGACCGGCAGATGCTGCGATGATGTTCATCCCTGAAACCTGACCAACAATGGCATTCTGAACCTGTCCGATAGAAGTCAGAATGGCAGCCTAGGACGTATGAAGCGGCTGAGGATTGCTCATGTGGGAGACATTCAGGGTGTTACTCGTTCCTCGGTCCTAATTCACCGCAGAGCTCAGTGGGTGAGCGGAGTATCTTTGGCTCGAGGCCGTGGCGGAAACGGCCTTCCCAAAGCGGCGTGTCACCGGCACGCGCAAAGGCTGTTGCTTTTGTGCCAGCGGCAGGAAAAAATAGGAGGCCATGTGACGCCTCTGCTGCGAGCAGAGAGTTTCGTCCAAAGGACTACCGGCGCAACGCGTGAGGAAGTTTGGAAGTGAGGCTTCTCCAGATTGTCCAGTATTGGCACGTCTGCTCAGCGCCGTTGGAACAGTGACAGGCCTGGCGGTGCGAAACGCTGGGCAGGGCTCGAGATCCAGGGCACGACGTAGCTAGCCGGCATGCTCGAGTACTGCCGACGAGGCGACCTTGCGTGACCCATCGGGTTAGCAGAGGCAGGGATGCCGGATGAAGCAAAAACGCGGAGGCTGGACTGCCCGGTCGAGGTCACGAGGCGGGCGATTGTTTACAATACGCTGAGTCAGGTAACGAAAACGCCAACGGTCACACTGGGATCACGGCCGCGGGTACATGTTGCTGGCGCCGGGGTCGACTTCGGCATCGCGCTGCACATGATGCGAATAGTGGCCAGCTGTACCCAGGGTCCTCCAGCAGACGGCGCCAGTGGTGCTGCGAGGGAGCACTCTGAGCAGCCTCTGAGTCTGTGGCGGCGAGCAGGGTCAGCAATGGTGCAACGGCCTGTCGTTGTGACGACCCTACGTCGCAGCGAGTCAGCCCGTGCGGCCCCGGGGGTTCTGGAAAGGATCGCGCTCGGACAGCTGTTAATCATGTGCTGCCTCTCCCCACGCCCAGGCGTTTGAAGAGCCAACAGCGTACAGGGGTGCGGGGCGCATGGGCAGCCACGCGGAGTCGGTCAGAAAGCGGTGGCGAGCGGCCAGGGGCGTTGTGAGTGTGATACTGTACTGCGTGTATACGAATAGGCGGCCCCGCTGCTCTCGCTGTTCGCGCCCGTTGCCAGAGAAAGAGAGACACACGCTGGCCAGCTGCTGATAATTGGAGACGGGCAATTGGCGTAGGGGCAGACTCTGCGTCGGCTAGCGGGCCTTCTAGCGGCATATCCTTGTGGTAGCATTGCTCAAGGGCAGCGATGGGGCGAGCGCCGGCCTACAAGGAGCTGGGCCTGCGCGGGCAGCATGAGGCGTTTACGGTGACAGGGGGGTCTCCCGTAGTGACGGGCCATCCAAAATGGGCGATGCGGTCTGGCGGTCCAGGGTTGTCCATTTATTATCGCCGTGCTGCTCGCTTCGTCGTCGTGGGTATATACTGGAACTGCACCACGCAACCGCGCAACTTCCCCACTCCCCCCAGCTGCACCTGCCCAACACACCGTCGCACCTTCCTCCCTCCCAAGAAAGGAAGCAACAACCACGCACACACGCACACACACATACCCTCTATATCCCGTCCAGCACCTATGTGCGTCGTCGCCCGGTAGCAGCCAGGCGCTTGATCGTCGAGCCCGCAGCTGATCCGTCTGACGCAATAACGTTGACGAAAGCGGAACACCTACCGATACCTCATATCAGAGCCACCAACCAGCACGCCCGCAATCACGGCGTCCCACGCAACGATGCCTCTGCACGCTGCGCTCCCCATTGTGCGCGTCGAGCACGGCTCCATGCACACAATTGAAACGCGCAATACAGAGAACCTGTTTGGATTGTGGTCCGGTATGTGGCTTCGGGCGCGCCTTTCAAGCCTTTCATATGGGCACGCCGCAGCACCGCTACTGACACGCTACTTTTAGTCTTCTCCAAGTGCTCCCCCGCCATGGAGGACGGCAAGCGCTACGAAAACATGGTGAGTCGCACATCGCGCAATCCGTGTGAGACGACAGTTGCTGACTCTGTAGGCCTGGCGACTGTGGTCGAGAGAGACCTTTTGCTGCCCGCCCGACCACACGCCGGCGCCGCGGTGGTCGTTTGAAGCCAAGAACGCTGCTGTGGACGACCTGCCCGAGCTCTCGTCCAGCGTAGCGTCCGACGATTCTGCCACGGGAAGTGCCCTGACTGCAACCACCCACTCCAACTCCTCGTCCCGCCCCGAACTCCGCCGTCACGACTCCACCACCAGCCAGGCCCGCGGCAAGCACATTACGCCCATTGACCTGGAGAAGGTCGTGAATTCCATCCAGGAGAAGAAGCTCATTGAGCCTCTGTCGCCGCTGCCGCCGCAGCTAGCGCCCCCGGTCCCGCCGAAAGAGCCGGCGAAACCCGCCCAAGACACCACGCCTCGTCCCTCTTCGCCTCCGCCAACCGGCCATCTAGTCCCGGAGTCGTCGACATCGACAGTCGCCACCCAAATCGACAGCGACCAAATGAGCCCCATCGTAGGTTCGGACGTCAGCACGTCCACCGAAATCAGCGCCCACAGCGTGGTCCACGGCTTCGATCCCAGCAGGATCTCCACCTCGGTACGCTCCAGCACGAACCTGAACCCCACTCCCATCCTTAAATCCAGCTTCATCCCCAAGCCGCCGCCGTCAAAAGCGGAGCCGATGCGAAAGAAGCAGCCGATGTTCACCCTGGGCGGTTCCTCCGACGAGGACAACAGCAGCTCCTTGGAGGCGTACTCGCTAGCCAAGCGCAGCTCGCTTTCCGACAACATCAAGAAGGCCGGGCTCGTCCGCAAGAATCTGTCCTTCAACAACCATGTTAGCACCCGTACCATCCAAGACGCCACCTCCGAAGAAAGCGAGGAGGCCATCGAGAGCGAATCTGAGGACGACTCCGACGACAACGCCATCGAGGAAGAGGACGAGGATGAAGAGGACTGGGAGGATGATAACGATGACAGCGCCGTCGCCAGCGTGGACGAGAGGCCCATGTTCCAACGTGTCGATTCCAAGCCTAACCTTGTTTCTCGCCGGTCCCTGCTCACC
Source organism: Bimuria novae-zelandiae CBS 107.79 (assembly GCA_010015655.1). Lineage (NCBI taxonomy): Eukaryota > Fungi > Ascomycota > Dothideomycetes > Pleosporales > Didymosphaeriaceae > Bimuria > Bimuria novae-zelandiae. The sequence goes on along the minus strand of ML976704.1, from coordinate 218,473 downwards.
ACCATGATGCACCAGGGAGATCGCGCTCAGGCCCTTCAGAACGCTGCCTCTCGCTCTACCCCCGCAATACGACGCTCTCGCACCTCCACTCCCAATGGACCCTCTACTGGCAACTCGCCTCAAGAAGACTCCAGCTTGATGATGCGCCCGCAGGCTTCGCGCTCAAAGCCCATCATCATGACCACATCTAATGTACACCCGCCGGCGCTTTCCCCGCGCACCACGCGTCGTAACATGCTTCAAACGGAGCTGACCGCTTCCTTGCGCTCAAATCTTTTGTGGGAGCGGCAGCAAAAGAATTCCACCACGAACGCAGTGAACAAGCGGGCCCAAAGTGCAGTCTCGGGTCCTGCACTGCGCCGAGCTGCCACCACCAACGACTTTAAGGGTATGCACGCAAACGTGCAACAAAACAATCTGATCAAAGCCGCTACCCTTGGGGAGACGGCTAAGACCAATTCTTACAATGATTACTTCGACCAAGGGCTTCAGGAGTATCATCAAAAAGGATGGTAAATTCACCTGGCCACATCATTTTATATTTACACATTCAGCGGCATTTACGGAGCAGCATCGGTTTATTGGCGTTGTTTGGATTTGTGTTTGGTGAGCCGTCCACCAGGCTTTTTGGACGGCTGATCATGGGCAACGCGTCCCAAAACTTTTTGATACCAAAGCTACGAGTTTCCTTCATCGTCTTCATCACATCGGACAACGGGCGGTTCTTTCGGCTACAAGATATGTCAGGGCTCACGCCTGGGTGGCGTGAAGCTATACCCATCCACTGTCTGTACTATTACCTGCATTGTACTTTATTGCTGGCCTGCTAGGCCATTATACCCTGAGCGTCCAGGGCACAGCGCGGAGCTCTTCGATGATAGCATTACCTCACCAGTTGCAGGCAATGGGGCCTGGGTAGTTAATGCCGAAAAGTGAAAGTTTACACATGATCATACGGTTATTCCTAGCATTTGCGCTTATAGTGATTATTATGACTCCATAAACGTTGATAGTAATTATGATTACTACTGCCGGTGAGCCACCGACTTTCTCATCTATGGAAGGTATCCGGGATTTCTGTTCCCAACAGACGCAGGGATGATACGCAAACTGGCTCTGTTTGGCAGGGCCTCTTACCGCTCTTCTGAATCATCCCTCGAAAAGGGTGTGCGAGAGGCGCTTATGCATGTTGTGCTGTAGCTCGCTGCGCGGGTCTCTGGCACCAATGGCGTATGTTGCTGTTTGAACGGCGCAAAGGGCGTTGCGTGGTCTTCAGTCATGGTTCGCAGCGCATCTGCCGCAGGCTGTGTCACAATACCATGGCTCCTGGGGTCCCGGTTTATTGCGGACCCGTGATATCTCCGTGTCGGCAATTGTGGCGCACTGCTCGGATGGAATGGAAATATGGGAGTGCTCTGAGGGTGATTCACAATCCCTCACGGCGCCGCGGTTATTGCGCACACTTCCCTCGGGCCGGCTTCCTGTGTGCCGTGGCAGCCTGGCCTGTGAGCGTGCCTGGTATTGTCACGTCGTCGACGCCGCTTCATCACAGCGTTGCCCTCGTGAGGGCGGGAGCGCGATTCGTATGCGCAGTGCTCCGTGCCGCCAATGTTGTGATCACCGCTCAAGACTCGAGATGCGCATTCAGCCTTATGAGTCAGGTGTCGGTATCTCCACGCAATAGCTGCACGCATCACATAGGGCGGTTGCAGCACGCGAGACGGATCACGAAGGCGACTCAAGCTGGACTATCGTTTCGCAGAGCAAAGCGCGCGGCATGTTAGGTCATCTTAGGTCGGGACGGTACGCCTGGCGGGAGGCGCCATGCCTTGCTCTCTCTTCCAACCTCGCCTCAAGATTCGACATCGCGACTCCCGCCGACCAGCTGACCGCGGGATCGCAACCGCCTATCTCCCTGGGTATCTCATCGACTCACCTCATCGCTCAGCCCTTACCCAGGTTTTCCGGCGAAAGCTGAGCCAACCCACAACGTCCCATCTCAGTTCGACTCCAGTGTCGCTGCTCCTTGCGCCCCTGCCCTGCCCGCTCATCAGTCAGGCGCCTCCAAAAACCACGAATCCCTGACGGGTGCCTGGAGGACGCCACATCTCACCCACAAGTCGGTATATGGAGTGATGCGTTGGCACTCCAGATGTCGCTAGCGTTCTGCAGTCGAGTGCAGATGACCTTCTTCAAACTTCGAATCCGGCCAGTGCTGTCCTCAGCCTCATGGACAGGGAACCCCACAGGACTCCGCCACCGGGACTCTCCCCGCGGCGAACTCGTTTGCTGACGATTCCTACCCAGACCTGTGATCATGTATAGCTGATATCGTCAATTTTAGACGTCGGGTGCAGGCTTGCTCGGGATATTTTACTCGCCGCCCCCGTGGGGGTCGTCTCGTGTCACATGGGTAGTGGTGATTTGATACTGGGTACGCGCGAGCAGCGCGATACACAAACAAACGACATCCTTTCTCTCGCTAATGCTCGTATACCGATCTTGTCGCCTACTCGGAGCGTAAGCCTCCGATATGTAATGTACAGTACAGCAAAGCAATCCGATGTGGCTTGCAGCTCGCCTGCTTCGCAGATCGCAATATACGACCACACAAGCTGGGCGTGGGAACGGGATTGCTTCCCATTCAATGGCGTGGGGGACGACATGCTTCTTTCAATACAACTTGCATTGCCTCTGCGGTCGTACCCTGCGTGCATCTCCATGGCGTATCAATCAATGCATGGGGCTTCGCTTCCTATTCTCTGCTTACACTGACCGGAAATTGCATCAGTCGAAAGATTTCTTTGTTTACAGCAGGAAGAACGTGGAGCTTCGCATTACGTTCAGAGCGGACGCATACTGGTTAGCGTATCGTCCCGAAAGGTATATCTGTTACTGATATGATGTAGCTGGTTAATTGCATGACTACTTCCATGGCATTACCCTATGCCAACGTAGACACACTCCAAAACACCGCCCCTTCAAACCCTGGTCTGCGCAACTGGCAATAGCCGTTGACATGTCGGCAAACTGTCCCGCAGGACTAACTCACTAACGCCATACATTAGGGCCTACCATGAGTAGACCTCCAACCAGCGGCAATATGGTAATCATGGCAAAACGATGAAGTCTGCGGGCCAATAGACTACTTGCGCAGCTCCCCGCGACCAAGACGACCCTGAGCTGGGCAATCCGCATTGGCAAGAGAATCCTCCACAAAGTTATTGCACCCTGGGCATGAAATCAACAACACGAATGCTGCCGAAGATTATTCGGTTGCAGGCGGAATTTCCACCGACGCTTGCCCACTAGAGTATGACCAGACGAGACGTTGACTAAACCTTGGTGGCGTCTGCCATGACAAGACAGGCATGAGTAGGCACAGGCTTATTCTCAACACTTTCCTACCATATGTAAGAACAATCTTCTTAGATCAACCTTTAGAAAAGGGGCTCATTTCTATGTATAGCGATAGAGCTAATAAATTCATTACGCCGCCGTTTTGCATTCGTCAATGTCATGTGGCTGCCACGTTTTGATCACTGCCTTAGGCCTATTCCATTAACTCCAGAGATCCTAGTGTACCAAAGATTCCACGATGCTTCCGAGGGCACTAGAACGTCGGGGGCAGCTCCATCCACACATCTAAGACTTTCAATAATGTCAGCAGATTGCATGCTTGAGCGCACTATCAATCAATACTCAACAACCACAATTCTCCAACGTCCCGAGTAAGCTTCTTCGTAATCCCCCTGATGTGCATCGTTGGACCATACCTGTGTACAGTCGGATCCGCTCATCATCCAACAATATTAATACGATGTACCCCGCCTTGCTTTCGCGACAGTCCGGAAACTTCCCGCCGCTACTGGGACCTCCGTCCACGGTACGCCTTCGGCTGACGTCGAAGGTTGCATCGCAACACCGCATTTTTAGTACGGATACGATACAAAACGTTTCACACCACATGGTTTTCAGCCGCCGGCACCAGAGTTCGGGCATAGAAATGGAGGCGCGAGAATATCAGCTACCGACCGAAACACACGCTGGCAAATCCTATCCCGTGGTTGCTCGTATTTCACGGGCGTACACCCCGCAATATCACAAGCTCGCGCGAGATGGTGGACATGCGCATCCTTGTACGTTCTGAGCCGTGGGCCTGGGATGCATGTACATTTTCACTTTGTTGTTGATTGTGCGGCGCGATGGTTCAGTTGTTGCACCAACCCCTTTGTCAACATTCATCAGCCGGATGCGCCCATTGCAGCATATGATCCATGGATACCTGCGGAATTACTGCGCCGCATGCTTTGCAGGACGACTTTCCATGTTGATGGCTTGATGCTTCCTGCCGCAATGATGTCATGTAATGAACGGCCTTCACAAAACTACTATGGATGCCCTCGCTGCCCCGAGTCTCATGACCACGTGGCGGTAATCATGCGACAAATGAAGGATGGCACCCTTCCACGGGCCGATGTCAAGCAAGTGCACCGCGGCAATGCTAAAGTGAGGCATTGGCAACTTAAGCGCTATCCCATCGTGCCGGCAGCCCGAAACAGGGACTAATATCCGCGACTCGATGACCGCGATTCAAGGTTCAGCGTTGGTAGCAATAGACTTCTGGCTTGAATCAAGGGTCTGTATGTAAAAGCAAAACAGGGGCATACTCTAAAGCATGTTGTTGTTGTTGTTGTTGTTGTTGTTGTGTGTAGGGGTGAGGTTGCACAAGGAACGCCCCTTCACGAGTATCAGGTGTCTCGTGCAAGCGCGCTACCTTCCCCAGACCATCCCCGGATCAGGGCGCGGCAAACACCCGTAGGGCTGAACCTTCTTGCCTCGATGCGAGCACACTGATGGACAAATCGCCAGCTTCAACAACTGTTTCAATAACCCCGGGGCACCAACATTCCAACACTGTGCTGCAGGTTGCGCGACCCAATAAACTTTCCATCAGAGACATCACAACGTTAAACATTGAGCCAGAGTTAAGTTTGCACGCGTCGATGGGCGATGTCTGTCGTCACGATCCGCGGTCCCTAATCAGTCTTTGCCCTCAGCGTGACCGATGATCCGCGTTAGCAGTGATCAGCGCCCTCGATATGCAAGGCACCAATTCGCACTACTCGATCAGGCAATCCGGGATGAGGAGAGCTATATCACCGTACCAACACCAGCGATATCGAACGCGCAATCTACAATTGCCTGACGCAAGGTCTGCCCTTCGTCAGGCCGCAATGCTCAAGCTATTACTCGCACGCATTGGAAACGCAATATTAAAAAATTGCTGCTGAGGCGGTGGGTTCGCGTTGCGGAACGGGGTTGCATGTCTCCCTGGTGCGGTGGACCTGTTACGCCTCATACAGACTGCAAATACCCACCTCGATCTACCCCTAGCTTCCGCGGCTGCGCTTCACTGTCCACAGAGCCCAGTCTCTCATTTCCTCCTCTCGAACATCTGGTTCGTCGCGCTCTCCGGACCCTACTCCACCCGCGCAGTTTTTCTGCACACCTCCCGGCCGACTACAGCGCCGGCATTGCGAGCCGCGAGCAGAAGTTTTCCAGAAACATTTTCTGCCCGGCCGTTTGGGTGCGGCTGCTCCACAGAAAAAGATCAAGCTTTTGGCGGTTGGCGGCGCTGATTCACGGATTCGGGGAGCTGGGTTAGATCCCGGGTGACGCACGGATAGGTAGCCCGTGAGACACTTTCACGTGCGTTCGGATGCCCCGATGGCAAGAGGAGTCATAGTCCTTATTTGTCTTGCTGAAAAATGGCGGTGTTGAACACCTGAGGATATCATTGTTGTGAACATTTGGAAGCGGCTGAAGGGGCGCATGTGGCTTATCGGTATCATACGACCGAACCTCTTCCAGTAGGTACAGCAGAACTTCCACCCCTCCACCGCCCATCCACCGCCAACATCCCTCCGAACATCACACGTAGGATTCTCTTTCATCTCCTCGCTCACCGGTCCAGTCGACCTCTACAGTCCAAATGTCTCAATGCAGTCCGCCGGAGCCTACCGATCTCCTCTTCTTTCCCCGCTCTCAAAACACACCGTAGACTAGCCTTTCACATGCCCTCCGTTCTGCTCCGCTAGCTCGCTGCCCTGTAAGAAAACCTCTCGGAAAGCTCTTCCTGGACCCAGAGAAAAGCCCCACAAGTATCTCTGCCACAGCCCTCCTCCGTCCAGAACTTCACCGCCACGAGCTCGCGTCGTGCGCGCGGCTTTGCAGGTGTGCTGGATAGGGATGCCCTGTGTAATGTCGTTAGTGTAAGCGCGATATCTCGTGACTCGCCTACCTATGTACAATTCCTTGTAGATATTGGATACTGGACGTTATATTACAATAGCCGCTACATGTATATTGTACACATCGTATTGCTTACCGCGACGCTCTAGATTCACACATATGTATACACGGAACGATGTACCTCCGCACCGCCGCAGTCACCGCCAACCACACAATTTCTCCGTCCAGAGCGGCTCCGCACGACCCTCTCGCGCGCACGCGTCAAACTCAATTGTCATCGTCTCATCGCAAGCCCCGCGCCCACCCTCGCCGTGCAGACACAGACGCAGACCCTGCATTTCGCTAACGCGCGTGCGTGCAACACAATGCAGAACTTTTTCGCAAATGGTGAGTTTCACATCTGCACAGTGCGCGCTCACCGCGGGTCTCGCTGTGGCTGCTGGGGCTGGTTGGGCACCGATGCAGAGACGCAAAGCCGCCCGCTCTTCCGATGCTGTTCCTGTTTTGGAAGCAGGGTTGGGGTGGGTCTTTGAGCGACGAGGTGGAGCCTGAGGCGTGAGTAATTTACGAGGGGACTGGGTGTATTGATACGGATGAGTGATACATACGGCATAGGTAGGCATGGAGAGATATCTGGCGCTAGAGGTGGGGAGGTGGAGGGGATCTGGGATGCGGGTGAGTTCGGTGGAGGTGAACAGATAGAGAGGGTTTTTTGGCCGGAGAAAATCCGTGGAGATGGCCTGGGGATTGGCTTGGTCGGGTTTTATGCAGAGTTATGGCGGTGGGGGTTCGGAGTTTGAGATACGTGTACATATGGATTGTTGTGGTGCGATTTCGAGATGATATAGTACTGATATGGTGCCCACGGACTGTGTTCACGTTTTAATCCATATCCGTCTCCCTGTGCAGGTAGCTTTACGTCGTTCAAGCACAGACAGCATTCGCGTTTACTTTACCATTGTTAGCCCCCACTCTTTTGTGTACGCCCATAGCCCATATCAATCTGATATACCGGTTGCCAATCAACATGGCTCATAAGACCCCACTTAATGCTGTGATATGCTACAGCGTGAGTGCTCAGTGTTCTAGCAAACAACATGTCTTAGTGAACCAGCGTCAAATACCCTTACTGAACATCTAGTATGAATTGATGCACGTGCTTCCCCTTGACTGTTAGACACGTTTTGACTACGTAGGCATATGCTTTAACACCTTTGTGGAGACTATTTTACTCCCTCACTCTTATGGGATTCATCCTCTCGTCGAGCTCCAGCATGATCAAGGTGTTCGTCTACCAATTAACAAACCGTAACGTGGCAAAACCTCGAAGGTAAACCATGTTGTCATCGACTGAGAAGCCTCTCGAGAATTTAAAGTGGCAAATTATCTGGTTGTATATCCAAGTTTGACCTCAGACGCCTCTATGAGACAGAAAAAAATATGAAGTACAAAATTGTCTATCATCTCTCTCCATACTGATGCCCTAGATTGAAGGGGACATACTCGTATTCTTGTCGTCTTCTCTGAGATCACCGAACATGACAGCCGACACAGATCGTGGTCGACGAGACGACGAGAATATTGAGGCCCGCAGAATCGCACTTTCGATCTAGCACTGTACTCCGCCAGCCAACAGAACGCTCAGGAAATGGGAGAAGTGGGACAACCGATTGACTGTATAAAAAAATGGGCCTCTTGCTGGGTTCAAGCCACATCCAGTGCTTTTAAGAATTCCTGTCCTGTGAGTCTCCGCTTGACTTCCGTTGAGAGTCGAATGTATCGAGTTCCCTGTCGATATTGTGGAATGCAGGGAGGCCAAGTTGGTGGAGAGCCCCTTCAATCGGCGCTTTAAGAAGCGGGGCACAAGCGCTCAACAGTAAGCTGCTTTCCTCCAAGCGACTCCAGAAAAATAGAGAGACAATCGTTCGCATGACGTCTGGGGAGGAGTACCTAAATGTATTGGCGTAGATGAGTTTCACTACCTCTGTGGCTACGGCGACCAGACCCATCATCATTAAGAACGAAATGAGACATTTTTCCACACAAGACCGGTTGAGCTTCCGGATTACAAACACTGGCATGATAGCAACCGCTAAATCACCCATCAGGCTAACGCCTGCAAGGCTTTACTATGTGATTTCCTGGGAGTGGGAGCGACAGACACTTACAAATAACGGGAATGGTAAATGAAAATTTTACCTCTTCGCCCACACATTGTTTTTCGACGACTTTCTCCCATGCGGCACGTACAGGGCGACACTTAGCAAAGTAGAAACTTAAGTTGTCAACAAGAGTCAATATTTGCACGCCAATAACGGTCTTCATAGCTAGTTCCCATCCCCTTGATATGGCCAATGGAAGCCAGAATACACGCGACAGAAATTCTGGCAAAACATGTCGCGAATGTCCACGCCATTTGGATTATAAACATGTGTCGTAATATCTTGACGGCATTGCCCGGTGATACGAAGACTGTGTGGCATCCAAGGCCTTGGCTAACAGCCACTGCAAACAACGAATGGGCAAGGATTGCGTAAGGCTGCCGCATCAAGGTATTAGGCATTCTTCTTTGCAACGGCAAAATCTACTTCCTAGATTTGACTTGCCACCGCAATTGAAAGATTGTAGTCGGACGCATCCAGCTTATATCTCGGATACACGCGGGTGTAAATTCTGATTGTGAAGATAATAAGGCTAAGACCTAAAACAGTCATAACGATAGAGAGGTCATCCAGTGCGTTTGAGTCGTCCACAGGGCGTGGTTGGGTCATATTGGGTGACAAGCGAAGTAGTATAGAATGAAGCAGTTTTCTTCAGAAAGTTTGTTGTGCAACGCTGAAGGTTCACATTGCACGGCCACTCTCCACTATATTAAATGCCCGCTGTTGCGCCTATAAGAACACCCTCAAGTCGCCATGGCTGCATATGGGTTCACACGGGGATGCGGCATAGATAGTGGCGCCCGCAATGGCATCCATCGCCGTCTTTGCTTTTTGATATATGCTTTGACTGTGTCACGAAGTAAAAAACACTCATTCAACCTTGCATCCAAAATCACACCGATGATCGTCGATGAACCTATAGACCTATGCGGGAAAGTGCTCGAATTGCTTTTCCTGGATTGCATGTGCATGTGAAAATGGATAGGATCAGAACAAGACGAAATTTTGATGGAAAATTGCAGACTTGAGAAGTTAAAGTTTGCGGCTTGTACAATTCAACATAAGGAGGGTAAAGCCGCGAAAGCAAAGTTCGCCAGCGTAGAGGAGATGTGGCAACCCCCCGTCTTGTATTTGCCCCGAGAGCTCATGGGGATGTAATTTTTTTTATGAAGCATGTTCATGAAACCTCGTATCGTATTGGTTGAAGCGCGATTCATGTCAGCTCCTTCTCGTTGCATCAACCACAGTTGCTTTCCTTCCAAGTGGTGCCCCCACCCGCTTCCGCTTGGAACCATGCACAACGAACGGTTGGCCAACTTGATCGTAATGCTGCGAAGGGAGTTTACCGGCTGGAAGATTAGCATGAGCCCAGCAGGAGATGGAGTCAGAAAATGTGCAGATTTAGCATGTTCTTTGCATCGATCCAAGCCACACCCGATCGGTGAGAATGCAGTCCGGATACCCGGAACCAGAACCCATTGGCTAATCCCGCGTGTTGGCGCGATCTAGATGCTTTGGTGTTGTGTCACGTTAGAACCTCATTCACTTCCCCTCTTTCCACACTCATCGTCACCTCATAGCCAACTATAGCCTTCGATAGAACAGCAGGCCTTTTGAAGGTGCGTAGTGCAATCAAGGCAAGCATTAACGTCACTAAAGTGTGAAGGAATTCTCCAAGAGTTGAGTGGACTGCTACAAGGATCCCCAAGCCCTGCAGCATTGGATTCGTATATTAGAACTCTAAATTCTTTGCTGGAGCATGGAGGGCAGTTTTGGTTTTCGGCAAGTTCCTCTCTTGGACGCCATTTAAACTCCATGGCTCGCTAAGTGCAAGCGCGAGAGACGTAGCTGAGAGACACACTCTTTATATAAGGCTCCTATTATCCTTTAAACCCTACCCACTGCAGCTCATCCCCACCCCCAACCTATGGTCAAAACTCAAATACAATGCGCACAATTCCCTCAATCCACCATCCCCCCATCCATCCCCACTAGCCTAGTACACTAGTCCCTCACACGCTCAAAAATCACGAAACCAACCAACAAATCTTTTACCTATATATGCTTTCCAAATCAAACCACAAGCACGTGATCAAAACTTCACAGCTTAATCCTCCGTGGCGCAATTGGCCAGCGCGTCTGACTGTTAATCAGGAGGTTCGTGGTTCGAGCCCACGCGGGGGAGTTTCGTTTTTTTGCACCTTTCTACCTGGGAGGATTTTTTGTGCCCGGTGTGGATACAGGTGTGGAGTTGTTCGTCTATACGTTTTAGGAAATAATACGACCGGCTACCTCGTGAAAGATGGGGTGTTGAAGAAGATAATTTGCTTGTAACGTACATATAGGCTGTAAGCCTCATGGTATAGATGATTACGTTTGTGTGACTCCGATCGCCGAGTAGGGAGCGGCCTTTACAGAGACTTCTAATTAAGCAATTGCGCCTAACAGAACCGCAGTCCTATGAATCGACTGGACACTACACTTTAAATGGGCCTAATGTATACGAGTTTACGGAATGCTCTACACACACATCATTTGTTACACAACGAGAACATTATTGCACAGGTACGCGAACGAGCCTACGGACATCATGGACTGACTTTGACGTCGCTCGATGCGGTCTTGACTTTGCATTACACGCCGTCTATTTGGTATAGGGCAGAGTACAAACAACTCTCACGGCGCATCACTGTGACCATCACAGCATCTGAAAGCCACGTGGGCCTACTCGCCTTGCTCAACAACCGCGCGTCTAGAACTCGTTATCTTCGCTACCTGCGATAATCACATTGTTGACCTGCATACCACATTAGCAAGATTCGGCAAACTGGCGACGAACTCCAGCCGAAGCGAGAAGAAGATGGACGCAAAATTAAGGAGTATGGGAACCAGGAAATGACTGGATCTGATCGGAACGCGGTGCGATCATTGCTTTCCCCAGCCGTGCGGCTCATGGTCAAGATGGAGGACACGTCTCGCACAGTGCGACTGTGACTTGCATGCAGACCCGCTTCCCCGCTCCCCGCAACGGAATGCGCATAGCGCAAGGGGTTCGCAGGGTGTGATAGGGAATGGGACCGCTGTGGCGCTGTTGTGGCACTGCGTATACGACGATAGGTGCAGGAGACCCGCCGTGTAAAGAATACAGTACGACCTGAAATGAAACATGACGAAAGGGATCGGTAACGTACCTTGAGTACCATCCTGCATAATTGCGTTGCGAGCAAAAGCTGTTGCCTCTTTGAGATCAAAGGATCGATAACAAAATGCTCTTTCATGTCTACGTGGGTCCAAGTTAGCACTGTTCGCTTCAAGCTGCAGATGGTGACGCATGACAGAGATGCTTGAATCGTCCAAGTCCGAACCGTTCCTACGTGGCACCAGACTGGGACCGGGCACATGAAGCGGTGAGATAGCGTAGGGTGTCCGGTAACCGCGCCCAGCACAGAAAGTGGAAGCCAACAGACCCAAGCACAGGACCACATGCAGTGGTGTGGAGATGTGTGCCGAGGATAGAAGGGCCAAACATGATGCGAGCAGACATGTTGGGTCGCCGAACGAGAGGTGGAAGTTGGAAGGATCGAGGCGGCATGTCACACGCCCGACCAACAAAAACAGAAAGTAGGACTCACCATTGCTGCCAGTCTGCATGCAGTCAACGCCTAACCTAGAGTTGTTCTCTTTGGCTTGTCGTGACTTGATGTTCGCCAGGGTCTCGATAGGACTGAGACCAGAGTTCTCCGCGAGTGCCATGGGTACACTATCGAGCGCGTCGGCAAAGGCGCGCATGGCATATTGCTCTAGACCGGGACTCTGTAATGCAAGTCAGAAATTACTGTGTCATGCGGTGTCTGACTTGGATGGTTGTTACCTTGACTGCAGCGTCCTCGACGGCGAGCGAACAGGCGATCTCTGCCGCGCCGCCGCCGTAAACAATGCGGTTGTCCCTGACAAGATTTCGGACAACGCAAAGAGCATCGTGCAATGATCGTTTTGCTTCATCAATAATCTGAATGATCGTTAGCGCGATGAGATCGGAGGAAGGCTATTGCGCGTCGGGTTTCCTTGTAATGGAAACCAAATAGACGCCGATATGTGACTACGCACCATTTTGTTGCTACCTCGCACAAAGACTGTCACTGCTCGCGTGTTGGCGCACTCTTCGATGACCAACATCTTGTCCCGGGTAGTTCCGAACGTCAGCTCCCGCACGATTCCGGCCGTGCCCAGCTTCTCCGCACTCAGATCCTCGAATCTGGGTACTATGCGGCCGTTGGTGGCGATCGCGATGAGCTCGATTTCGGGACCTCCTACCCACCGGACGGCAGGCAGCTTGTTGGTGAGTAGCAGGTGGTTCGCTTCGTCATCAAAACCCCATTGGCATATGACCACGTTCGCGCCTGTATCTTTGATGCGCTTGATCATTTCGGTGAATTTGTCGGACTCGTATGTCTGCAGCTTCTTGAACTCCTCAACCGTCGTGATGTCCAGCTTGTGCTTCGTCTTCGGCTTCGGGGGCTCGAACGCGCATGTGAGAATGGCCAGCTTCGCGTCTTTGACCTCGTCCGGCATCTGCGGGTGGGAGAAGTCCTTGTCTATTATTACACCCTTGACAAGCAGTGTGTCTTCCAGCGCGCCTCCGACCTTGCCGTCGACCTTGATGAGCTCGAAATCAACATCTTTCCGGGAAAGATCCGCCACCGACAATACGGCGTCAACTGCGATGTTGGCGAAGTGGTCGTGTGCTTTGGACACAATCTTGCTGCCCAGACTCGTCTTGGCAACCTTGAACAGCTCCTCGGTGTTCTCTTTGGAGAAGTTGATCTCGTCACTGATCTCGTCGAGCTTCGCGACTGCCGCCTCGCAGGCCTGGTCGTAGCCGTCCGCTATCCGGATGGGGTGGATGCCCTTGTCGATAAGATCTGCCGCTTGCTCGAGAAGCGCTCCTGCTAGCACCACTACACCTGTGGTCCCGTCACCAATCTCGTCGTCTTGTGATTTTGAGAGCTCAACGAGCAACTTCGCGACGTGATTCGAGATTTCCATCTGCGACAGGATCGTGGCGCCATCGTTGGTCACGGTGATATCGCCGTCCGGAGAGATCAAGATCTTGTCCAGTCCTCGTGGTCCCTGTTCACATAAGCTCCTGCCAAACCGACTTCTCCCAAGCTTCGTACCAAAGATGTCTTGACAATGTTGGCCACCGTCCGGGCAGCCAGAATGTGTGACTTGACAGCTTCGTTGCCGTGCTGCCTCTTCTTTCTGCCCTGGCTACTCTTCGTCAGTTTTCCTTGCTCATTCCATATCTCCGCCCATGTTCCAGCGTATTACGTACTCTCTCACGATTATGAAGGGCCGTCCCGACTCATCCTTCATCACCTGGGCTACATGTGCGGATTAGTCGTCGCTCCGGGTCCGCGGGGTAGCTTTGAAGTTTTACGAGAAAGGCATACCGTTGGACAGATCGACCTCTGTAAAATTATACTGTTAGCACCTGGGTCGCTCTTTCCATACGAGAAAAGGTGGTTTGGTGGGGAAGCTGCATTGCAGGCTGCAGCACTTACGCATCGCCATGTTGACTCTACTCTGACTGGAAACACCTCTTTGCGGATATATAGGACGTTCCGGAGTAGTGAATCGAGGCGAGGAAAACAAAAGAGGGGCTGTTCCGCTCGGTCGTGGTGGGGTAATGTGGTATGTTGATGCTCCCTCTAACTTTTCGAAATTCTGGCGCCCAGGTCTTGGCTTCTTGGCGAGGAAGCTCCGACCTTGACGCGCCGACGTGACCAGCCATCTCTATTTCGCCCACGCGCTGCGCTGGCCCCCCAACATAGTTGTTCAGCGCCAGATTCGCATCTCAATCACACCCACCTGGTTTGCGCAGAGCTTCTGAAAGCTTCTAATCCTACCAATCCTACCAATCCTGCTTGCGACCGCCCGCGACAGCTACCCATCATGCCGCGTGAGCGCGTCTTCGTTTCCACCGCATGAATTTTGCTAACTGTTGCGCAGCCGCTCTGAGTGATGAAGAAGTCAGTGCGTCATCTGGCGATGAGCAAATTCCTGCAAAGAAGCAAAAGCAGCCAAAAAAGGCAGAGCCCGTCAAGGGGGAAGGAGAAGACGAAGCGGAGGAGGATGAGTACGCGCCCACCTTATTGTGGTTCCTTGGGCCTTGGGCTAACAGCTGGCAGATACGTAGTAGAATCCATTCTGGGTCACAAGAAATCCAAGGTCGGCATCCTTCTGGCGGATTGGTGTGGTTGTATGTTGACCCACGTCAACAGGGCAGCATCCTCTACCACGTGAAATGGCAAGGCTACGACGACCCCGCGGACATGACATGGGAAGGCGAAGACAACCTGTGAGCCCATCCATCCCAAGAGCGACGTTTTTCGTGATCCTGACATATGCTAGCGAGGACGTTCAGGCGTTGGTGGACTACCACAAGTCCATTGGTGGCCGACCAGAGGCCGGCACCAAGCGCAAGGGCAGAAAATCCGGCGTCGATACCGAGTCGAGCAACCCCGTAGCAGCGAAACGCATGAAGAAGGAGAAGGAGTGGGCCCCTCCGGCAGGCTCGTGGGAAGACGAGGTGGACCATGTCGACACTGTGGAACAGCGAACGAACCCAAAGACGGGACAACCGGAGAAGTACGGCTACTTGGTTTGGAAGCAACGGTCTGGCCCCGATCACCAGATCAAGACGCAGCACCCGCTCCAACTCATCTTTAAGAAATGCCCGCAACGGGTAGGTTTCGCGCTATTCTAGTCCATGTCGAACGATACTGATTGACCATAGATGCTTGCGTATTTCGAAGAGCACCTAGTCTTCAACAACACGGATGAAGTCGAAGAAGACCTGAACGGCAATGTCAACATGACGGGGGTGGAAGACGACGACCTGTGAAGCTCCAGAAGATACTGCCGAGTCAGCAACGCGCGAACTCGGTCATGTGGCACGCGTGTACTATGGAGCGACAACGGTGTGAAGCTTTGCAGTGGATACGCCAGCAGCTCATTCTTCGGATTTTTCAATATTCTTGGCTATGATTTCCCACGTACCTGGTTCATGCGAGGGTGTGCTCTCTAGCATGGTGTTCCATGGCTTCATTGATTCACCGATTCGGATAGCTGAGATCTTGCGTGACTTCACGCGTCCAGCTGAAAACACATTTTGGATCTGGAAAAGACGAATGTATTTTATTTTACCCGAGCGAACCTCAAGCTGCTTGAATATTGTACCTGTATTTGGCATTCTCCCGTTGCGACATGCAGAAGTCCGATCATCTGTGAATATGGATTGTAATTTTTAGGACTCATACGACTGCGAAATAAAGGCCCACTTCCCGCTCAAAGTGAACTGCGGCATGACTGAAACAGGCATTCTCGATAGTCTTGACTTGGAAATCCAACAAGTAAAGACTTGTCACATCCCGCCCAAACTTCACAAAGTTTATTGCGCATGAGGAAAAATAGTGATAATAGTCTTCATTCACAGCTTCACCCCATATACAATCCCCTCCCCATCCTCTCATCCAATCCATAACCGGGTATCCAGCGTACCAAAAAAGAAACGCTCAATAATCCTAATCCAATCCATACATAATAATCCACCCTTTATCATAACAATAACAATAAAGGCTTATCCAAGCCTTTCCCTGTCCCATGCAAACCCAAACCCAAAACCGAGAGCCCGAACGCCGTAGCCTTTTGTATATATGCAGTCGTGTGTCGTGAAACAAGAGCGTGCATGCGCGTATATGTGTGTGGTGGGGGGATGTTTACGCCTCCGTCATATCGCTCACGCTGCTCCCTGAATTCCCGACCGCCATCCGTGTTTGCAGGTAATATATCATGTATGCGATGAGCGCGATGAGGATAAAGAGGATTAGGATGATGAGGAAGATGACGACGTTGCGCTTCATCTTTCCTGCTCCAACTTCTCAACTAACTCGGCTCGTGTGGGTCGCTTGTTGGTCAACGTGGTGCGGCGAGGCTGGTGTAGTTGGACTGCACACTGTTAATACATGCTTTTCGGGTGGGTGGGGAATCAGGGATATTTCTATCGCCAATTGAGGATATACACACGAGTTTTATATCCTTCTTAATTTACAGTCTGAGGTCTTGTGCGGTGTGTTGCGTTGTGCTGGCTATACAACGATGGTCTTCGCTCTGCGACGTGTGCAAGGTCCAAGCTCGAACAGCGTGTCAAGCAACGAACGACTTCAAAAAAGTGTGAGGTAAAAACGTCGCGGCAGGGTATTCTTTTCAGTGTAGCGATATGCAGGTAGCTTTTTTGTGGAATGCGTAGGCTGTGCGCACTTTTGTACGGATGCAATGGGGTGCGTGCGGGGGTGGTTGGGCTTTTTGGGGGTTGGTGTGGCTGGATGAGGGGTGGCTGGCAGGGGGAAGGTGCGACACATCACATAGAGGGAACATGACGTTTGGAGATGTTTAGTATTATTGCAATAACTTGGACATTTTATTTCTAGGAAGTTGGTGTAGAATTTCCCAAGATGTAGTTATGTTGGGTGGTGTGTAGGTGCGACCGAGGGAATGAGGGTAGCGCGGACGCGACTTCTGTCCGCTCCTCAACGTTATTCTTTTTCTCAGCATTGGAAAGCATGCCCTTAAAGTATAGGATATTATTCGATTTCATTAGAGCGCTATTCCGATTCAATTTGTATCTTGTAAACAATAGTCAGCAGCTAAGAAAATATAAGACGAGCACCTGCAAAATTCCCAAACTTCCACTACTACTAATCCTGTTCGTGAGACGTATCCTCATCTGTGTCTCCTCTCCCATTGTGTTTCTTGAAGTCGTAGAGACCATCCGCATTCGTTCCATGTCCTCTCATTTGTATTCTTGTTGTGCTTTGGTGGAGTATTGAAAGTCGGAGAAGGAAAAAATATCTTGCAGGCAATGCCCCACCATACCTAGCCAAGTGGAACGAAGAGTTCAGAAATCCTCGATAAAGACAGTTTAGGGTGGAAAAATCGTATGTCATGCTGCTGGACTGCATGCCCAGACCAAATAAGTTTGTGCATTCGCCTGGGACAGGTTGCTGGCGTTCACAAAACGCTCGCCGTAATGATATGCACCATAGGCGTTCGCAAGGCAGATCTCCTACGACCCCTAACTACTTGTTCCTTGGAAACAATGTAGAAAAATACATGGGAGCAACGAGCTAGGAAAAGGAAATAGGGAACGAAAACGCTGGAAGTCAACTTTGGTTCCTGCGTCGCAACACGGCTACAGAAGGGTGTTTTTTTGGTGATATCGTTATGATAAGGGGAGGCCGAGTATATACCTTCCATTCCCAGAAGAGTAGTTTCTTTTTCAAAAATATTTTGCGTAGAAAGCGTGTTTGATTCTCTTTGAACCAAGAGTTGGATAGGGTAAGAGCATGAAGAACTGCTGAAGGCCCCTCGACAAGGTTCGACAATGGTCCTTCGGGGTCTAATACACTGTTGAAGATGCTTTCACCGTACACTTCAATCGTTGCCCTGTGAACATTCGGTGGAAACAATGTCAAAAGGTCTGGCCATGATCCCGAGGGTTCGAAGAGAAATTTTGCATCGATGGTTGTTTCCTTCAGCGAAGTGAACTTGGGCAAAGAGTAGCCGATGCTCCTGAGAACTCTGACGCTCAGTTCCCAAATTACAGCATTGCATCGCTCGTCAATTGTAAGCTCCAGACGCGTCAAGGTGGTCTGACTGTTTTTCAAAGCGTCGGCAATTTTTTCAGTGTTAATCGTAATGTCCCTACGGTTGGACCAAAGGGAGCCGTAGTAAACCCGCAGAACCTCGAGGCCACCGCATGCGGACACCATTGGACCAATGGTTTCTGGGGAACAAATGCCTAACCGCAAATCTTTGATGCTGAAGGTGGCTGGTGGAAGGCATTGTGACTCCCCTGGACGGCAAAGCAGCCCTGAGATGGACAATTCTCGAAGACGTCCAGGACGGAATAGCGGTGCAACGTCTTGCAAGCTTAGTCCGGGAAAATCGATATGGACGTGCTTCAGATTTTCGTACATGGTCAATTGGTCCATGAAATCTGTCCAAATCGTTTTGCAGCGGAACCCCTCGAGAATCGACAAAAAAGTAATCTTTGTGCAAGACAGGAGAAGCAAAGCAGCGTACGCATCCATACCAAAGTTCTCCCCTTAGTTTCCGAATTGTCTCCGTTCCGTTAGTCCAGTCACAGGAAGATCAACTCCAGTGGGGGGTAGTGCCCGAGAAAGACGTTCAAGCATCTTTTCGCTCCATACCTTGAACTGTGACATGGTTGTATGGCATTGCGCATACCGTTCCAACTTCCTTGACAGCGGTGGGCCACCCAAGGTCAGTGTGCGGACTAGTTCTGCCCGTCGAGGACGTTTTAAGATGGTGAACACCACTTCCCACTCCTTCAACTTCAATAACTTAAGGCACTCGGGTCTCTATATACAGAGTCCCAGACCACTTTGTTAGGCGAAGATTCCCAACAATCTATTGTAGAGTAGAGCACCTCTGTTGCAACTTCGTGGAATTTCTTCACCCGACAGAGATTCTTCAGCGTGTCGCGATCTGTAAGCTTCGCGATCTCCAAACATATTTCGTCGGGAAGATCGCGCATCTTGCTCGCTCGGGTCTTCATTGTAAAAGTGAGAAGAAGGTTCGTAAACGTTGTTGAACGTAGATGCAAAGTGAAGTGTAAGAGTGATGGATCGGTAGAGCGGCAGATGCTGCCTATAAAGGGCTGATGGGCACCTGCCAGACGGTACGGAGCGCCTTCCGCCAACAAGTGTTATCGCAGGTTTGTATCCCAAGGTCTTCTCGTTGTCCACTGCTGAATAAAGGGATCAAAGAAGATGTGCGCGAGGCGGCCGCGTCTTGGATTGACGCAGTTAACGGTTCTGGTGTTGTGAAAACGTTTGTCCAAACACCTGGGTGTTTCAAAAGTAGTCCCGAGGCCGGCCCGCAGGAAGTCACGTGTACGAGAGCGTGGGCGGTTGACCAATAAACGACACTGCACATGTGAAAGCTCATCGCACCCACGAAGACGAAGCACACTGCACGACGGCAGGGCTTCAAGGACAGGAAACACAGTTCGTGAAATATTGTTGTTCAACGTACCCGCAATTTTGGATCCAGGATACCCCATCGCATCCGGTGGTTCGTTATTAAAGAGTTAGGAACACCCACCTGAAAGTCGAAAACAGCCCTTATGAGCGGCAGTGATAGTCATGGCTCTGCATACTTTTATATTCGAAGTGAGTCTGAAATAAAGTAAGCTAGGGGCGATACATGACTGTACGGCGTACCACGTTATAACTTTCGACGATGAGCCTGAAATGACATGGAGAGTTGCTAGATTGTGGACAACACGGAAGGGGAGTGCGAGCTTTTGAGATTGTAGAGATACGATGCATGTAGACGCATGTAGGTAGTGCTGAAATCAACCGTTGGTTATACACAAGCAAAATCTTCGAGCGTATCGCATGCATGGACCGCATGTATGGACCGCGTGCCTGCACTCAACGTGCATACACGTTCGGTTGAGCAGAGCTTGCTCTATGTTAAAGCACGTCGCGTACCACTTACCCAATCACCCATTCGAAAAGCTCAACCCTCTTACTATGGCCCCTTTAACACGGCTCCAAGCCAAGCGTCGACGACGCGCCGAAGCACATGCCGACACCTACGCCCCAACCTACGCCACGGGCACACACTACTCTCTCCCTCCGAAGACCACCGCCGAGGCGCGCGCTCAAAGGGTACGAGAGAAGAAGCCCCATCAACCCACCCGCGGCCGCTGGACATTTCTGGATCGCGTCCACCCCACCGACTACGTGCAATTCTGGTCCCGCCCGGTGTACTCAGACAAAGCGGACGATAACCACCCGTACTTCTCCTTGCTAGGCTGTAACGCTGAGGCATCAACCGACAACCGTTCGACCGCAGCGAAGGACTCTGACGCGGACTCGCCAAACATGTCGCGTGCACCCGGTTATGCCTACCGTCATCGGGACCCGATCATCATGAAGAAGACTATTCTTTGTATGTGACCCCATACGCAATTGCGCTTGGTAAATGTGCAGTCGATTGACACTTCCAAACAGCGAATACCTGGGCCCTCTTCAGCCGAGAGTATCCCGCTTGCAGAGCTCGAGCACTTCGACGTGATCACTTCGTCGAGCGCTCCCACCGGCCGATTCAACTACCCAGATTGGCGCGCGAGCCTCATTGTGTAAGCCCTGTCTCTTCTAGGTGGAAGCGACTGTGTCGTCCGTAAGTGCCTGTATTGACATTGGTCAGCTATACCAAGACCGAGTCTCGCAATGGCTCCACCTTCCGTGATTAGGATCTCATCTATAAATCGCGTGTCGCAGACACGCTCGAAGACGCTCTGTCCGATCTGCTCGACTGGATTGAGGAGGATGTGCACGAGCGCTTGAGCTGCAAGCGTCTTTGGTCCCATCGCTCGTCTAGTCGCGAGGCCGACACTTCCAAGAGCACCGGGCAGAATGGCATGAAGGCCCACAAGGAGGCTGCAGACAAGCCCACGCCCTCCGCTGCCGGGTCTCGGTCCAACAACCTCCAGGATGCACATATCGCCAAAATGCACGAGCAGGCCGCAAAGGACGCCACCGAGACTACGACTCGTCAGGAGAAGGAGAACCCGATTCCGCCATCCAGCACCGTCACTCTCGCCGCCGACGATAACATGGATGGTGAGCCTCTGAATCAAAACGGGAAGCGTGGCGCCTCCTCACCCTCCTCAGCCCGCGAGGAGAAGCGCGTGCGATTCGAAGACGAAGCAACCACCACCACGCCACTAGACAAGGGCAAAGGCCGGGCGCCTGAGTTCTCGCACCTCCCGCCGAACCAGACGATGCAGCTGGCATAGAATAAGGCCGCTGCGTCCGCCGCTTCGCAGGATGGCACTCAATCGCAGCCAGTTCCTAGCGACTCCAATAAGGAGAACGTCCCGCTAGCGTCCACCAAAGACGCGAAAGATGCTAGGGTTACTGGCGGTACGTCTGGTGAGTCCTCTGCGTCTTTAGAGGTTTCCAATCTGACCGTGTGTACGCGTAGGCGCTCTGTCCGACACCGGAAACGTTCCCGTGCCTGTCGTCCCCTCCGTCCAGGCGCCCTCTGCCGGTGTGCCGTCCACCGATGCGACTGATGCCCCTAGTTCTCGTGCTGCTGGTACGGGCAGTACGGCTCAGCGTACAATGCATGGGATGTCGGGGTGGAGCTGGAACTAGGCCGACATTTTGATAGGGATGAACGGCCAAGGTAAAGCACAAAGCTAGCTGCAGGCTTCTTGTTATTCTGAGGCCCCTTTCAAATAGTAGGGCTCGGCTGTGTGGTCGTGTGCGTTCCTATGGTGGCGAATGTTCAAGCTGGGAAAGCGTCCATGAAGGCGCGCAGCGTCAAAGGATGTTTTACGTGTCAACGTGCGGTCGACGGCTCTTCAAGAGAGAAGATCATGTTGCATGAATATAAAAATCTTTTATAAGATGATGTCTGGTGACATTACTAATACCTCCCAGTGATGTTGAACGCGTTCGTAAGGTACGTAATTAGCTCAGGCAGAGACATAGCAAAGCATTGAAGGAAGGCGAAAACCCAAGTACTCACATCTCCCATCACCGCGAAGTAAGTGGCAAAGAACGCGTGTAGAAATCACCCAGCGTTGTCGTCCGCGCGTCGCGTAGGTGGTGTGGTCAGCCCCACAGCCACAGACATCCGTCATCCGTCGTTCTCGGCGCTGTGCCATTCTCCCGACCCCTCCAGCACACGCCCATGAAACAACTCTAGGGCTTCCCTCGCTCTTCCGCCTGCCACCGTTTCCCTACAATCACCGCCGAGATGCCGTTCTCCATCAACAATCCGCTGCCTTCTTCCATGAGGAGTGAGTAGAACCTTTGGTAGTGTTTCGGCGATGACGTCGCTGACAGCTATGACAGGCGAGTGCAGGAAGGCGGGCAAGATTCTGGCTTCGTTTGTAGATCCGCGACAGGCGTTTGGGCCTGACAAGATTATTCCTCCGTCAGTGCTTGCGAATGCAAAAGTGAGTGGAGCGCGAAACAAAACACACAAGCTTGGGTGTTTGGGTCTGCTGCCGAGCTCCCGAAGCTTGCCGCAAAGTCACGAACTATGCTGATGTTTCGAAACACAGGGCCTCGCTATTCTTACAGTGTTCAAAGCCGGCTTCCTCGGCACCGCGCGTTTCGGGTCGGGCGTTGTCGTCGCAAGGCTCGCGGACGGTTCGTGGTCGGCGCCCTCAGCCATCGGGACACTGGGCGGTGGGTTCGGCGGACAGATCGGCTTCGAGCTTACAGACTTTGTCTTCATTCTCAACGATGCGAATGCGGTCAAAACGTTTGCGCAGGCGGGCTCCCTCACATTCGGCGGCAACGTCTCGATAGCCGCGGGACCTGTGGGACGAAATGCGGAAGCCGCCGGCGCAGCGAGTTTGCGCAGTGTAGCGGGTATTTTCAGCTACAGCAAGACGAAGGGATTGTTTGCAGGCGTGAGTCTGGAGGGCAGCGGCATGATCGAGCGCAGAGACGCCAACGAGAAGCTATACGGCCGCCGATGGACAGCGCGCGAGCTGCTGGGCGGACAGGTTGCTCCGCCGCCAGCCGCTGAGCCTCTGATGCGCGTGCTGAACTCCAGGGTATTCGCCGGCGTGGCAGGCGCCCAGGCCCAAGATGCCATGTACAACGATATCCCCGTGTACGACGATGCCCACGACGACGTTGTCTGGAACGGTCGCCGGGGCTCCGCAATGGGCGAAGGCGTCCGTACTAACCGCACAGGCTCCCTGGGACAAGCAGACGATGACTACGTCTACCGCGACCGTCCCTCGCGCGCCTCTACATGGCAAGACGATGTATACGATCGCCAGCCCGCATCTGCAGGCATCAATCGCTCCTACTCGACGCGCGCAAACCCCAACGAGACTTTCGACCGCTTTGAAACACACTCACGCTCTGGTTCAGGGTTTGCGGATGACTTCTACGGTTCGAATGTGAAGCCTGGAAGACCGACTGCCCCTAAACCAGTGTTTAAGAAGCAGAGCATGGGGCCGGGGCAGGCGATTGCAAAGTTCACCTTTGACGCGGACCAGCCGGGAGATCTCGGCTTCAAGAAGGGAGAGATCATCACTATTGTTAAAAAGACGGAGAGCGAGGCAGATTGGTGGACGGGGAGAATAGGCGATCGGGAGGGCATATTTCCAAGGTATGTTGGTCTGAATATTACCGGTCTTGGGTTGACAGCATACTAATATCGTGATAGTAACTACGTGGAGTGCGTCGACTAGAATTGGACCAGCACGCCTGCGAATCCCTTCGATGATCCTCCTTCTCGCACAGCTTCCCTTCCTCCCTTACGCCCACCACCTTCGCCAGGACCACCTTCTCTAACCCTTCTCGACGTTAACCGTCACTCAAAATACCGCTAGATTCCGCCTACGACGCCGCTCGCCGTCGCGATCCTCAACCCCTCCGTTGGATCAAATGTGTTCTTCCACCTTGAAGATACCTTTTCTCTTCCCATTATCTTTACTAAAACATCCACTGTTGCTGCAAAATTTCACGCTCGGGAGGAGCATTGTTCGGCGTTGGATAGGAACGTCCCATTCGAATGTGCACTGTTTGGCGCTGGGTA
The DNA here is from genome assembly GCA_010015655.1 of Bimuria novae-zelandiae CBS 107.79. NCBI lineage: Eukaryota > Fungi > Ascomycota > Dothideomycetes > Pleosporales > Didymosphaeriaceae > Bimuria > Bimuria novae-zelandiae. The sequence continues at coordinate 194,387 of ML976704.1, read as the reverse complement.
GAATGCTTGATGTTCTTGTATGGTCTGGAGCGCTGGGAGAGTATGAGATTATTTGACTACGAAATTATTCGAGCAATGAAATTGTGCATACAGGGTCTGGTTTGATGTGAATGATGTGCGTAGTGAGATGAGTGTTGGTGTTGTGTGCTGCTTTTGAATAGGTGAGGAGGTATAGCGGGTGTGGGTAGAGAGAGGTAAGTGGTCTGTTGGAATGCGATGACGATGTAATAAGTGTTTGAGCGTGGGATCGGTGTAGGTACGAGTGCTCTGACTTGACTTAAGCTGGTATACGACGTGTGTTCTTCATTCTGTGGCGCCTACCCGTGCTGTCTGGCTGCATGTTTATTACTGGCATCGCGCATCCGCCTTTGTGGTATGAGCTGTTCGCGAGACGACTGTGACTTCTGCTGCGGTGCAATCCTCACTTGATGATTTAGTGCACTGATCTACTTTGTCGTACTCGAACACACAGCCCTGCTGCAGAAGTCTAGCCACATTATGCCGCCAAGAAGGTCTCCGTGAGATTGATGTAGATAGGTAGACATATTCCCATCCTATCCTTCTCCATCAGAACCCAGACTATCCCGAAGTCCTGGTGGGACTCGGAGTACAGCCTCGCTGTAGGAGTTATACTAGATTGGGTTGCTGGGAAGGTGTTGGTAGGGCTGAGGCCGATTACGCGGGCGTGGTTGCTTTCGGCTAGAGGGAAAATGTGGATGTCTGCATGCGTTGAATGGGATACGAGGGTGTAACGCTTTGAGGATGTGGCTTTGACGCAGCAGGAGTAAATATGGGGATGGGGGAGAGCGGTGGAGAAGGTTGTGCTGGATCAGACGCTGTGGAAAGTGGAGTGCGATGTAAATAATAAGCGTCGAAAAGATGGTATACTCCTGAGCTATGGGCGCTGTTGGAAGCGCATGTGGTTCTGCGCTGGGAAGTTGCGATGAAGTGGCAGATCTTTAGGCTTGTAATGAAGAGGGTGATTTACTGTGTTGGTTACGAGTTTTTGGACAAGTACCGTGTCTCGGCAGTCAGTGCGCAACGTCACTCAATGCGCAACCCCGCGTGATAGCGCACCTACTTTGACGCGCCATAACTCTACTAATATTGACCTAATTAACGCCGCGATAGCAGCAATTAAATTATAAAAATTAAAAGAATTTTTATTATATAATAAAATTATAAAATAATTTAGTATTATATATTCTATACTAATACGTAAGTACTAACGCATTACGTAAGCGCGTGTAATTATAAATACTTCGCGCTATATACTTAGCCCCTAATAAGAAAAGTAGCTCCTATAATATATTAAACGCCTTACTAAACGTAGCCTTCCTTTTATATAGTAAATAATATAGAACTTTGCATCCTGTATTACTTAAAAAAATATAAGTATAGTTTAGATTAATTACCTTATTCAGCGTAATAGTAACGCCTTAATATTATACTAAATAATTAGAATTAATAATAATTATTATAATGCTAATTTAAAGGTAAAATATAAGCTTTATTTTAAGCTTTTATATAATAAAATCGCGAAGTATAGTATAAAGCCTTATTATTATTATAATATAAATAAGAAAGACTTCCTCTTTAGTATTATTAGTTACTTAAAAAGGATCTTTAATAGGTCTCTATATAAGAGTCGCTAAGTAAGGCAATCTATATAAAATAATAGTTATAAGTAGATTTTAATTATTATATATATATACACTAATAGATCTACTATTAATTTATTACTAATTTATTAATCTAATGCTAGGAGCCTATAATTAAGCTAAGTAAATTTTTTTTTAATATTATAAAGTCTTTATTACCTTATCTCCCTTTAGCTAGTCAAATAACGAAATAGGCCTTTAATAGCTTTAATAAGTATTTAATTACTATATAAGAGAAAAAGCTAAAAAGGCTTAATAAGTATACTAACTTTTAATCTTTAATAGCTATAGGTCTTACGTTACTATAGATTTTATTAACTATTATAACTAGAATTAAACCTTTCTAGCTATATTTTCCTTTTATTTAACATATACGTTGTAGCCTTTTAATATATATATATTTAAGTCTCTTTTAGCTACCTACTCCGACGAGCTTAACGCCTATCTATATAAAAGCTAAAGACTATTAATAGTTACTAAAAGAAATTTCTATATACTCTTTTAAAGGGCCTAGACTACATTAGTTACTCTATAATTAATTACTAAGACTTTTAAGTATATAAGTATCTTGCTACTAGATCTTATACCTATTTTTAAATAATTTAATAAGGAGCTCTCTTTAGAGGTAAGATTATAAAAGAGCTCTATATTAGTACTTAGTATATTAAATTAGTATAAATAAAGTAACTATTACGCTTTACTATTAAAAATATTATAATTAAAAAGTCGCGCAAGCTTAGCTAGATAATATACTTAATTTTTATATAAAAGTAACTTTTAAAATTCGAGAATAAGGGCCTTTAAAAGGCCTTAAAAATTAATAAATAGTATTAAATAAAGGGTAAGACTCTGCCCTTAGAGTAATTTAAAGAGTAGTATAAAGGAGCTATTTTTTAATTACTTACTTAAGTATAAAGAGCGCACGATTTTCTTAGTTACTAAAAGGCTAAAAAAGAATAATTATAACTCTAAAAAAGTTAGTAATAAAAAATATAAAGAGCTAATAAATAGCTTAAAGCTTATTTATTTTAAGAGAGGCGTGTTACGCAGGTAGTAGTTAAAAATATATATATTAAAAAGAAAGCTAATTAGGTTACTAAATAATACTTTTATTAATAGGCTTGTAAGGCTTAATAATAACTTTAAAGATATCTTAAAATTGCTAAAAAGGGAAGTTAGAGAGCCTTAAAAGCTATTTATAAAGTTATAAAAAGAAAGAAATCTACGCTAGCACCTATATATATTAATATAATAGTATTTATACTATTAATACTATTATTATATAATAACTATCTAATTAAAATACTAAGTAAATATTTATAATTTAAGTTACTAGTAATTATTTACAGACCTAAGAAACCTCTTTACTAAAAAATCTTATAATAATAGCTTTTGTGTACTGTGGTATCAGGCAAAAGTGAGGTGAGTGGCCCGCGCACAGCAGGGATGCCTGACTCGATACAAAACGGACGCCACTAAACAGAAATACCATTAGCTCTATGTAATTTATATGATAATGCTTGTACCTCTGTCGTGTGCTGTCCACCACAACATCACCACAATGTCTCCCCTATTAACACTAACTCGTCGATACCTCACTCGCGACTAACGCCTCTAGATACGCACCTTACGTCTAGCTAGGCATACTTACCTATTTATTACTAACCTTTTTAAGGTCTTAGAAAGATAAGTTACCTGTGTAATTACTAGCGCACGCGTTACGCTAAAGAAGTGCACTAGTTATTTACTTTCCCTTATAAATAAATAAGTAGACTAGCTTAAAGAATTTATTAAATCCTCTTAAAAGGGGAGGTAGATAAGTTTCCTACGCCTTATAAAAGGTCCCTTTACTTACTAGGGCGTTAGTAAATACGTAATTTAGAATATTTTACAAAGTAGGGGGTATACTCGCCACGTTACTCTTGCTAAGCCTCTTACTAAAAAGAATCGTTAGCTACGCCTCGCGTGGGCAAAAGCTTACGCTAACTAGTCTCCCTAGCAGTAGTATATAATCCTCTAGAGCGACGAAACTTAGGTGACTAGTAGCTAGCATTATAAGAAGTAGGTTACTAGGCGCCTTAGAGGAATTAGATCCCTTTTATATTGTTAAGAAACTACGTAAGAAGCGTAGCTAGATGTTCTAGGGTTACTTCTTAGGTACGACGAAGGGGCCGTTAGTGTTTTAAGAGAAAGAATAGAAGAGTATTAATAAGGAGAGCTATTATAAGAGAGTTATACCTCTTATTTACGAATAGCTACGCCTTAATCTATATCTTTAATTTATACAAGATAGCGCTCCTAGGCACGCTACTACTTACATAATTAAAGAGTTTTAATTAAGAGAAATTTACTTTATCTTTTAGCTAGCGTTCTCGCTAGATCTTAACCTAATTAAGGTAGTGTAGAATAAGATAAAAGACTATATTAAGTAGTATTATCTTAATCTACCTAGGGGTAAGCAGTGTATATATAGCTAGCTACGTAATATTATATAGGAAGCGTGGGACTTAATTAAAAGTAAAGTATTTAGGGAGCTTATTAAGAGCATGCTAGTTAGATGCCAGGCTGTAATTAATGCGAAAGGTGGTCACACTAGGTACTGAAATTTATACATAAAAGAGGACAAGCGTGCGAAATTTACATGGCTCGGCATCTTGGCGACACCCCTGTTGTGCGCGGGCCACTCACCTCACTTTTGCCTGATACCACAGTAAAGCTTTATAGCCTTATATTGTTAACGTTGCGATTATGTTAGGGTTGCGCATTAAGTGATGTTGCGCACTGACTGCCGAGACACGGTATTACTATTGGACACAAGGCTTCGACGATGTAATAGAGGATGGGACAAGGTGCGTACGCTAGGGATTTAAGGATAAGGGATAGGAGGCAGAAAATTCAAAGAAGTATGAATTACAAAGCAAGTAGATACAGTGATAGATTTTGTGTTGTGTGCTAGCTTGAGTCCTACTGAGTGCAGCTGTACTGACCCTTCCTTTACTCCTTAGCGTAACAAGCTCTGGTGGCAGAGTTGCAAAGGTTCGATGACACATCCTCCGATCTCCTTCCTCCACTTGTTTTCATCGACCTTGTGCGCATACAGACACTATTGCACGGCGTCCTGGAACTCCGGCCCGGCTTCTTCTCCTACAGTCTCACTCCACAAAATAGCTGCAGCGTAGTCTAGGCTCGTGCTCGTCGTTCCATGTCCAACTATCATCTGCTTGCGAAAGGGCGTGTTCTCCAGGGGGATTCCAAAGCATAGTTCGAGGAGACAGATGCCTAGTTGGCGCAAAGCGTCTCGGATCGAGCACCCATACGCCTCAGAAAAGTTGCGCCGAAGATAAGCATGCTCCAAAGTGATGCTACCAGGTTGGGTTGGGTTTTGGAAGAACACCACCATCTGGGGTATGATGAAGCTAGCCACGGTGTTGATCCTAGTTGCAGAAGCCACCTAAAAAGTGCGAGAGCAATAGAAAAGCGCTTTCTGCGAGTGAGCAATATGGCATCGGTGGTTCGAAGCAGTGTATTGAGCGTAACAGCAGAGCTACCGGCTGGATCAAACGCCCCATCGCGAGGGCAGAATGTGAAGCGGTGCTGAGCATCTTCTAGGATGCCAATATCCGTGGAGCATGGAATTGATAGGGACGTGCAGAGGTTGTTCATAATTGAACCTGGCTGGCCTGTGGCGGCTTGCGTCGCTGTTTGATCATTGACCCCGGCAATTCGTACGCGCTTTCGCGCTGCCAGAGCGTTTTGAGAATCTCTCGAGGAAACTTCGATTTTGGTGTTTCTCCAACCGAGTTGCAACTGATCGTTATCTCTATGAAATAGGATATTGAATACGGTCGGGCTGGTATCTGATACCTCTGGTAATTGGAGGTTGGCAACGTGGCTTGCACAACCACACCATGGTAGCTTCCATGCTTTTGAGAGAGCTTCGTAGAGATGTGAAATATGCCTCGAGTAGTCTAAGCGTTCCGCTGCTTGTAGAGGCACCCGTCACCGCGCTGCTATTCTTCCGAGCCGCTGCCACGTCATCGCTACTCTGCAAAAGGTTGCGGAGCTGGTCATTCACCTTCTGTAGCTGAGCAAAGATGCGCTCTCGTGGTGATTTTCTTATTGCAATTTTAATGCGCTTCGATTGAAAGTTCAAGTGATCGAGACTGAAGAAGTATGACCTGGGTGTCTTTCCTTTGATGAGTTTGTGATGCTAGTGGGATTAGTCATTGCTCGGCTAAACTTGCCAGCTGGCAACCTGCCTGGAACGCACCTGGTCCAGTCTCACTTTCGTCGCTGGATTGTCTAAGCCAAGGTCCTTCTTCAACTACTCGATACACTCGTTGATTCTCATGATATTGCCGAGAAGCAGGTCGTATTTTCTTGACAAATGTTGCTTTAATCGTGCCTCGAGCTCTGGGTCGGCCCACCTGTCGCCTGCTGGATCAACGATCAATACGTCCATTTCTGATTCGTCTACCACTATCGGCAGCAAATATCGCTGAAGATTGTCTTCGAAAAGAAGGCGCTGATAATCTAAGTCTTGATTCCATCCCTCATACGCCCGTCGGAATTGCCACCAATCCGCCAGCATGCCAGCACCGGAGCGATACTTATCAAGCGCTTGAATCAGAACAGGGAATGCTCCCATGACAAGCCCCGCAACCTCAACTCCGCTTATATTTCCTCAAGTCTCCAATGATTCAAGAAGTACGAGTGAAAGGGATAGGAGACACAGCATGGCCATGAGCGGAAGCGAACGAAGCTATGTGAACGACCGGTCAACGACGTCACTGTGAAGAGCTGGGATTGGGCGCCACAATGAGGGGTAAGCGCAATCCATATTGAAGACCATAACCTCGCCCCAGGTCTAATTCAGCATAATCCAAGACTCGTTCATCGCCACAGCAAATTTGGCCGACCGCCATTCCGTTGCCATGGACGGTACTATCATGTTGCTCTCCACAGAATGCTCTCGACTCTTCGAGCAGCTGACTTCATCTCTTTCGGATATTCGATCTCAGTACCGATCATCTTTGCGTCCCGAGCTTGTCAACGATCAATTTGAAAGGTATAAGTTATGGGCGGGCAATCTTGGGGCATTCCAAAATTCTCAGCCATACGTATCCATCGACTACCGATTAAGAAAATCGCCTAAGGTTGCGTCACAGCTCAAAGAGCTTCTGAATATCCTCATAAATTCGATACGAGATGGTGAGTCGTGCTTTATTGTCGTTTTCCTGCTGTTAATGTGTCAAGTTCTTCCTATTGCCCTGGGTGAGAGACCTAATCGACACATCGATCGGGACGAACATGGTTCAGGCAACTCATCGGACTCTGAATCCAAGTAGGTATACTAAACTGTATGTTTAGATTTTCGCTCAAGAATCTAGCAGGATCACCGATTCGCCCATCGACGAACCACTGCCGTCAGAAGCGTCAGAAGCGTCAGAGCTGTTCGAACTGGCAAACTAACCATCACGAGTCTATTCAGGATCGCGATTATGATCCGCAGCTCTAGTTCTAGAGACCGATTTACAAGATCTTTATCCTTGATACATACGCCGCTTGATCCGAAATTTGAGATCCAGCATGTAAGCGAAAAATTTCCGCTCTTCGAGCGTACCGGCAAGGAGTGGCCGATTAACCGGCTGGTTATCGCTAACTTTTAACGCAGAGGATACCTAGCTTACGCTCGAGATCATCAGCAAAAACTTCAAGAACCCCCTCCAGAGACGGTCGATGTACTCAATGTGGAAGACGCAGCAACGATCAATTTAACCACGGCATCAACTTTTAGCGATCTCACAATCTCATTGGCAGAAGCTCGATTCGAAGATAAACATTCCGAGGTGTCGTCAGCGATTTCCTCATTTGGAGACCGGGATGATTCATACGTGCATCCTCCATCTCTGGACAAGATTTCCGACGGATTCATGGAATTTATCTGCCCCTTGTGCTGTATGGTACAAAGGACACACACCGAATCTTCTTGGAAGAAACACATGTACGCGGACCTACGGCCTTATGTTTGCACCTTTCAAGAATGTGATCTCAAGCTATTCTCGGATCCCACTTCTTGGTTTGAACATGAAGAAGCACATCATCGGTCGCGGTGGTACTGCCCATTATGTACAGCGGAGCCTTTCCAGGATTTACCCAGATTTCAGGATCACGTCCGCCTCCATGTGTCTGCCGCAACAGAAGGACAGATCAACACGCTCAGCGAGGCTGCTTGGCGCGTTGATCACCGATACACTACTTCTGACTGTCCTTTCTGCGATACATGGGATGCAAGATTGAAAGGCTCTGAGACTAGAGTCACGGATCCTATGTCCGTCAACCAAATACAGTTTAGAAAGCATGTGGGGTCTCACATGAGACAACTTGCTCTCTTCGCCATTCCACGAGAGTACATGGGGGAACAGGGGACCAACGCAGAAACTGATGCTGACGTCGTCGTCGATACCGATTTAGATGAAGAGGAAAGCCTCTCAGACCTGTTCTAGTCGCAGGCGGATCCCAGCCTCCACCCAACTGCTGCCATGGAACGACCCTTGTCATTTACAAGCATCCCGCAATTGCCGATCAGACTCCCGCAAGCGTTCGGCCCGGATGACCGACCTGCGTCAAGCATATTACAATCAACGCCATTGTGGGTGTGACCGTCCCTTTCCACTCACGTTGATCACTTACGTTCTTCTCCTAGCACCCCAAAGTACCCGGAGGCTCATCTGAATACTGAGCAGTCAAAGGACGTACGATCAGGCCCCACTCGTGTAAGTTCGTGTAATTCCTACCTTCCATGAGTTTATTGATCAATTGTAGTGGTATCTTACTGGCGTTCCCGCGTTTATTTTCCGAATTGACGAGTTACAAGAATCTGAAAAAGCAACACACGTCATTGACAGACACGGAATATGGAACCCCACCACCGAAATAGGTGACTATGAGCGAGTCCACGGTAAAGATGCAGGTGCAACCGGAATCTGGTGGTTTTGTGACGGGCGAAGTATCCAGCAATTGTCCGACGGCAAACTCCCAAACGGATCCAACCACTACCAAAACATACTCGGTCTTCTATGGCCATGGATTTGGTTTTTGGGTCCTTCGTGGAGATGCAACGAACCCACGGCAGAGCGAGGCCTGGCACCCTCTTAGTTTTGATCATGACCAGTGGGACTTTAGTTCATATGTGACTAATGCTGGAACAATGAAAACTTTACGGTGTCAACGAGATGACCAACAGTGGCCAAATATGTTATTGCCAACAATAAATCAAGTCCAATCTGTCGCCACGAGTAAAAGTTATGGAGGCCTCAAAGGGGATCTAGCGATCTTTATCGCGCTGCTCGCATGTTCCATGCGACGGGAGGACGTGGTGAAATATATTCCGTCGCTTCTCACGGACAGTAAATGGAACACTCACTCGTTGCCGCACGGGAGTAAGTCGATAGTTTATTTACTATCGGGGCTTCTTAACTAATCGTTTTATCAGGGACTCATCAACACGGGATAGTAGTGTATATCTACACCTGTCCGCCATCTTGGGGTAACTCTAGTGCTGATGTGCTGAGGGGGTACGAAGAGGGAGTGTACGGTAAATACTACCAGTAGCGCATCTCAACCTGTGTTGAAATACTGGTTACTGCAATACGAACTCCACTGTTCTCCATCCTGTAGTATGTTTAGAATATGTGAGCAATGAGGACAGTAGATACTCTATCAATCTTAGTACTGTGTCCTACCTTAGGTAACACCGAGACCAACTGTATTCTGACTCTGTCCTCCAGCTCCATGTGACTTCTTGTACCATGTCAGACCATTCTTCCGAGTCATTGGTAATGCGCTAAATGCGCAAGGGCTTAGCCTCAAACATCAGCAGCGTATCTCTACATTCTTCCAACTCCTTCCCAGCAGAACCCTTCTCTTTTCCCAACACTCTAATTCGACTCTTCATGAATTCTCAGGTCCGTCGCTGCTTCTCCCAGACACGGCATAACGCAGTACAAAACGCTGTAATCGTCGAAAACGCAATGGTAATTCGATTCCTTCAGCCCTCCTTTCCTTGTATCAAAGACCTCTTTCTTCTCACAATTCTGGGACTCAGTATCTCTGCCTGTGGCACCTAGCATTTCCCTGCCGTGAGATTCCAATCGTTCTTTAATTGAGTGGTAGATGTATAGGACGCAAAGCGGAATCTGACGGCGGTGACTACATAGTATGACTTGAGGCTCATAAGGTCTCAAAAGCTAGGATGCGGATAGCTGCATGTTTAGGGCGGGATAACGGGTTATTTAGTTTATAATAAAGTGGGTAATTCCCTGTATTGGTTATGCGGAGTGTAAAAACAGGATAAAGCGCGTAGGCTATCGACTTAGAAACATGGGGAGGAAGGCATGATAATGTGAAAAAGGCAAAGGTAAGGAACAACTTAGCGTAGGTGTTAAGAACGAGGAAAGTGGGTACAGCAATAGTCTTGCAACTGCGCCCTACCTTAAGTGATACTAAGTCTAGTAATATTAAAACTCTGTCTCCTAGCTGCTCATGACTGCCTGCTAGTTACTTACTAGATATCTAGAGAATTAAGGTAAAAATACGTAGAATGCCTCCAAACTTTTCTGTAAAAATAAATATAGTGGGCGAGCACAGCGAGTTAGAATCTGGTATAGCTATGGGGCGTTTACTATACCAGTGTTATGCGCACACATATCTATATAAGTATATAAAAAGTCTGTACAAAATGCAAAAAAGAGAGAATTAGGCTGCAAAAATTGGCAAAAGACACGCCGAGGTGTGGACCGTCTAGGTGACCACGGGAATCGAACCGACATTGTGGTAGGTGCCTGACCGGCGAAACTACCGTAGTGCCGTAAGACACGGTTAATCTATAAGACACATGAAAAACCACTGTGCTAGCAAGACCATTTGTTTCTTAGTATTTTAATCGCCAACATAAATATATATACGCCAATAAATCGGAGGTTTGCAGGCAACGCAAGGTCGAGCTAACGGCAAAACAGTGCTGAGTATGTACAAACGCACGGCACTAGTGATGATCGTGTATGGAAGATCCGCACCTTCCCAAAAAATGGGAATCGTGTCGAGCCGTTTGCAGCTCGTCGTCACGCCCAAAGCTCTTCACCACACCAAAGCTTCAATCGTAATTGACTTTCTCTAATTCCATTCACCCCACTTCTGCGTCGCTGCACCTTTTACTCCGATTCAAGCGCCCTGTTTTTGCGCCTCGCGTCTGTCACAATGCTACGTTTAACGCCAGTTCCGGTCCTTGACGAGCCCCTTTATCTTCCTGATCTCGATGCGTGGGCGGATCTTGGCTTCCTCAAAGCCTTCGCAGTGTTCAAGTCCAAGATCGCAGAGCTCGGCAAGATCGAGAAGGAATGGGACATTCCGATCATGTCGTCCGGCGAGAGCTACGGGCACGACCCTGGTGCCCAAGAGTCCCGCTTGCTCGGTTGGTTCAAGCCCGACCGGAGGAAGAGAAAGACGGACAAGCTCTACGCCTACATGGGAAAACGTAACGACGTCAACCTCTCCCGTGAGAACAATAATGACGATGGCTCGGTCAAGTACAAGCGAGTGATGGTGAACGCGTTGCTGGACAAGCCCCTCCGGCTGTTGCCGTTCTGGCAGAACTTGTCCACTCAAGATTGGAATACGGAGTACACGAGGTTGATCTTCTCCGCTTTGCATTATCTTTATCTTTATCTTTCCCACGGCCTCGTTCAAGAGTTTGGGCGCTCAGATAACGAGAATTCTTTAGTAGATGCAGTCGTCACTCCTTCGATGCCGTCCTCAGTTCTTAGAGCTGCAAAAGCTCCAGCAAGCGCGCGCAAAGTCGAAGCTCCTACTGAAGACATACCGCAATCATCGCTTTCAGCGCAAGACCCTCCGACCTCGCTCGATCACCTGCACTACTGGTTCCGAATGACCACGAGCATCCGAGCGGGGACCGAATGGGACCATCAGCCAAGAAGGTGAAAGAGAGCAAGAAACGCGCTAGGGAGGACGATGAGGAATCCCAAGAGGATCTTAGAAGGAGGGTGAGTGAGCTGGAGGCCGAGAACGTCCGTATCAAGAATGACGCTGCAAATCATTTGGCTAAGATTGCCCTTCTCGAGGCGCAGTCAGCGAAATCTGAGGCAAAATATCAGATGAAGGTGGAGAAGATGCAGAAGATATTGGATGAAGATGCAGAGTAATGAGACTTGGAGAAGAATCAGGGCCTAGATGTGGCTATACAGGATCGTGGAAGGATCGAGAGATCTGTGACGACGTACAGTAGCAAGTTAACCCAGCCTTTTAGATATAGCAGTTGTTGATTGCATGCATCGAGCGTAGCTCTGCCTCTATATCTGTACATGTGTGACCTTATTGTCATCAAGTCCTAGCTTGAACCCGCCGACACAACCCCTCTGGAAAAGCCCTTCTGGATCATATCTTCTACTTACATCCTGCAAGAACCTCTTGCCCGCTATACCATACCCCTCGAACGGATCCTGCCACTCCGCACAGTAATTGTGAAACCGATATGGATACCCCGTCCCCCTCCTTTCCGCAAACACCTCGATCTCCTCAATGCTGCTTTTCACTTCCCTATGCACCAGATCGTCATCCTCTACCCGATTCCAGGCCACCGTGTAGCTGACCAAGACCAGCGGCTCGTCCGGACAGCCCTGCAGGCCCATCGGATTTGGGTCACCCTTGCGCAACCACGTCGGATGCAGCGGCTGGAACACTATTGTCCACAGCAAACCTTTTATTCCCTTCACCGCTTGAAGACCTCTGTTGTAGGAAGCGTGCGCCTCTGCGATCGTCGCAGGGTCATTCGTAATCGTTGTTGTCCCGTACGCCTGTCTGAAGTTTGGCGGCGAGAGCGCATCAAGTTCATTATATGCGCTCGTGAGGCTTTGCGGCTTGCACGTCGACCAGAAGCGCCAGAGCGGTTTGAACATGGCAAAGCAGTCGGGCCACTTGGTTATGGCTTTGGTGTAGAGTAGGCTTACCGAGATGATCTGTATGCCGAGTGATTGTGAGTACGTGAAGCTTGCCATGGGGCCGGCGGCGTGCTGGTCCATCGGGTTGCGCAGCACGTCGTGTAGACCTGCGAGGATCTTCGGGGCCTGGAAAGACGGAAGATACAGATAGCCACCCCAGATGGGCCCGCTGCGTATTGTGCGGAGCGTAAAGCGGGTCACGATGCCGAAGTTGTTGGACCCGCCTTTGAGGGCGCGCCAGAGATCGGGGTGGCTTGTCGCGGAAACATTGAGGATCGAGCCGTCTGCTATAATAACTTCATAGGCGAGCACGTTGTTGGCCGCAAAGCCGTATTGCGGAGAAAAGAAGGAGATTCCACCTGCGAGAAGCAGGCCACCCACGCCGACGTGTGAATTTCGCCCGCCAACAACAGCAAGCCCGCGGCTGTCGAGGAGGCGGGATATGGCGCCCCAGCGACAGCCTGAGCCGGCCTCGATGCTCTTTTCATCTTCGCTTAACGTGAGCGTGTTAAAAAGAGAGAGATCGATGACTACGCCGCCGTCCATGCTCGCGGCGCCGGAGACGGGCGAGTGTCCACCGCTGCGGATAGCGAAGAGGCCTGCGGAGCGTATTCCTGGGCCGAAATCTTTCTTGATATGGGTATGTCGTCCCTCGTCATATGCGCGCTTTATGATTTTCATGGTTGCGGAGAGACTCTCGACGCTACGCGGTTGCACGATGCACGATGGAATTCTTTCAGATTCTTGCTGGTCCCAATAAACATTTCTCGCCTGCGCGAATCTCGCGGCAGCTTCTGGGAGGATCACATCCTCTGGTAACACAGCCACTAGCTCTTCAACAAGCTTTTTCGCGGGTTCAGATAAACTTGGTATGACTACTGGACTTTTCTGGAATCTCTGTGATTTGTCGACCCACAGATAGCGACGCATGATGATAAGAGCGAGGATGAGTAGACTGGCTGTAATAAGGGGCGCATTATCTCGAAATAGACCTGAAAGTATCAAAGACATAACTGGAGAAGCAGGAAGTCGAGGCGAACAAGAGGTGGCGCATTATAAATGTTTAAAATGTCGCTGTGACCAGAATTAGATTTAAGCTAGCGCATGGGGTTCCGAGACACCCGGGGATATGAGACACCGCGCAGAAATCCTCCACCCTTCAAAAAATCGCGATAATTCATTCAGCGTAATTACAATTGCCACTCGCTACACATAGATTGCAGAGTTTTAGCTACTATTTCTGCTACAGCTTTTTCTGCGTCCTTTTCTACAGAAGTACTACTATTTTGTTGCTCTGGGAGAGCAGATGCCTGCTTTACTATTATAATTTAATCTATGCTAGCAAAGCGTTAATTTAGGTCTATATAAACTTTCTTTCGTAGTTATAAACGCTTAAGGGCCTTAAGTTAACTCTATAATCTTTTATTCTTTACTTCTAGCGCTGCTAAGCGTGTATTAGCTATTATAATTACCTTACTAGCTTTCTTAAATAGTTAGTAAACCTTATGGCTTAATTTCTTAGCGCTGTAGAGCTGCCTTTAAGCCATAAACAGATCCTGAGGGCTATAGGGAGTGTAGAGAGAGCTCTTGGCGAGATAAGCCTAATCCTAGTAAGGGGGGGTAACAGGCCTTTAAGCGACTTAAGATAAGTTAACTACTTGCTTAATATTTAACGGGCAGATGCCTATAACGGCCTATCTAGCGTAAATTACTCTCTTAGTAATCGCAGCCTCTCTAGCAGCGTTATAGGCAATAATAAAACGTTCCTTTTTAACTAGCGCAGCATTATCTAGGTGTGATAACTCGTGGATCTGCTGGCGATAGAATCGTTTCACTACTAAGAAAACAGAGAGATCTAGTGGCTGTAGAACGTGCGAGGAGTGCGCAAGGAGAAACAGAAGCCTGACTTTATTCTACTTACAGATCTACAGGAAATCCAGGTCGACATGGCTACCGTAGCCATCTAATATTAGCATCCGCTAGCGATCCTCTAAGGGCGTAGTATCTAGCAGAAATACGCGTTATAGCCACTTAGCCCCTATTATATTAAATATTTAGCCATTCTCTAAAGTTGCGTATAGCTAGTTAAGTATTATTAATAGAAACTAGGTGCTCTACAGGTTTTTACCTTTAAAAATAATAGCTAGCTACAGCTTTCTCCCTATTACAGAAACGCACTTAATTATCGACGCCTACTCGCGATTCTCTAGAGACTAATAGTAAGCCTTCTTTTTCTAGCTTCCTGCGAGTACTCTGGTGTTTGCACATACGCCTAGGGCCTTCCCAGTCTTATTTATATTCCACGTATCCTTATTGCGTATATCTAACTTAACGCGGAGCTACTTATAGAGCTTAAGAAACTTACGTATTACCTCCTAAGTTACTTCTTTAGCTCTTATAGCCTTAATCTTCTTACTTATAATAGAGGTAACGCGTAGGTTACGTTTAATAAAGTAAAATATTTAGTATTTACCTACTAACGCGTAGTCGCTATTTATTCTAAGAATTTAATTTACTATTTTTTATATATAAGTGTAAAAAGGAGGAAACCCGCGCGCGTCCTTTTTAAGTATCTATTATATAAGGAAGTCCTCTTATTATAGAGTTAATTATTACTAGTATACGTAGCTATTTTACTAGTTTTGTGAACCGCGTACGCGCCTAGATAGCGTGGCTATAGGGATGTTATATGCCTTTGCAGCAGCTCGTTAACTAGGAAAAATGCTAGCATTAAGATCACTAATAGCTACTTAAATTGCTGCCTCACGGTTGGCCATTTTGGTAGGGTGGATGTGGAGATATCGCGATTTTTTAAAGGGTGGAGGATTTCTGCGCGGTGTCTCATATCCCCGGGTGTCTCGGAACCCCATGCGCTAGCTTAGTCTTCTGGGTGCGACGACCGGCGTTGCCAAGGTCCTTGAGTTCTCTGAGCGGGGAGCGGCCGGTCTTGTGAGATGCTGATTTTCGCAGAGGCCTGGATCTTCTCGCCACTGTATGAGACCACGGCACAGAGAGACGTTGTGGGCGCGGCGGAACATACGATCCAGCTCTGCGTGTCATATTGTCATGCTCAACAGGCTGTCGGGTCGTCTGGGTGCCCTCGGGTGCTCCCGTGACCATGGTAGGAGCATTCCATACATATATAGGAACCGTGTTATGGGGAACGGTGGGAGGATAAGGCATTGCTGCCGGGTGTATATTGAGATCCAAGGGGGGAAGCGGTGAGGAATCACACAGAGAGGAGACGTTGCTGGAACTTTGTAGAGAGAAGAAGGAACGGACAATAAAAGTATGGCCTCCTAGGCACCAGCTGGCGTAGTCGCTATTGTTCGGTGACACTGTAAGAGGCATGTCTAGACAGCAGAGTTCGTTCATCCTCAAAGAACATTTGAACCTGCGCCTCATCTAGATATCCGGCGCGTCTTCACCACGTATGGCGCGTTTCATGGCAAAGCATAGCGCTCTATTTGTACGGCGTTGAGGGGCCGGCCTTCACACGACGCATAGGAGGACGTCACTAGAGGTCGCTGTGATTGAAGGCTCTTGAGGTGGTGCTACAATAGGTAGCGACAGACAAATCAAGATGCCAAAAAGAGACGCAGGGAATGATGGAGGTTGATGAAGATTGCAAACCTAGCATGTTTCAGGGTTGAACTGTGGGGTAGTCTCGCGTTAGAGAAGGTTGTGAGGCAGGTATGCGCGGTCCGTAAAAGTTGCGCTTGTCCTAATTAAGATAAGTATTCTTAGTAGCGAGAGGCTAACATAATCCAGGGCAGGTGTAGCCGGGTCGCCTCTTGTTTGTCCTCCACCTCCACCTCTCAACACCACACTTCGACAAATACGCGCTGCGACGATTGTACGCCGCGCTTAATGACCGATTAAATCAACAGCACGTTATGGTTCCGAATCGTACGTTTTTAGCGTGACATACACTGCACGAAGCTGGTGAAAGCTTATGTGTTGCGACGCCTACATGTTGCATCCGTACCGAGACCGCAGCTACTGTCTGTATCCTAACCTCCTTATGGTGCATCGAGGAGCTGCAGAGAACTTTAAATGGCCGTCCAAAAAGATCTCCCTGCATTTCCACCCTCAGTGTGGCCCTAGCGGCTTCTTGTCTGTTTCCCGGCACGTTTCATCCCTCGATTCGCAGCACTCTCCTGTCGTCTCGCGTTTCACGAATCTCATTCCAACATCCCTCGCGATGGGTGGACATTTATTAGACGGAGGCTCCCGTCAAGATAGAATACGTGTCTTCCCTTATTCTATACCCACAATATACTACCAACTATCGATTTCCTTCTATTAATTACCATATGCACACAATGAGGACTGCAGCTTGTCTCGGGCTAGTGGGCACTGGCTTCGCCCTTACAGAGAAGGTTCAACAAATATCGCAAAAGCCTCTTCTTGCGAACGCGTGTCCGTCAGACTCGGTTCTCCATAACAGCGAGTGCCGGCCTGCAGATTTCGGAGCTTCATTTGCCACGGACAATATACAGCAGAACCATACAGTTACCCTTGAAGAAGCGCGCGAACTGGTGCAAGATGTCGAGGATTTTCCATGGACTTTCCTACCAGAGTGCTACTCGAATGGAGACAACCAAGAGCCTCTATGCGTCTTCTCAGATCAGAACTTCGCGAGCGGTCGCGGCATAGTTCTCGTTACGACCTCCCCTCTCGCATATCAAATGCTCAAGAAGCCTGCATTTTCGCAACCTGACGCTTTGTCACGGATAAATCAGCATGATAATCCACCCTTCGAAGAACGCGACTTCCCGGGAAAGGGTCGTGGCCTTGTTGCCAATAAAACCTTACACCGTGGCGACCAAATTTTTGCTTCAACGCCCCTTGTCCTCACACATCCCGCTATCTACGACCTCGTTGAGTCAGAACGTTTGCGCCTTCAACACCACGGCGTCGACACACTTCCGCCCACCACCCAAAGTCTCTTCTGGAAGCTCCTCGGCCACTTTAAGGGCGACCCCGTCGAAGATAGGATCAATACGAATGCGTTCGACATTGCCATCGACCACGTGCAACAGTACGCCGTGATGCCCGAAATCGCCATGCTCAACCACGATTGCCGGCCAAACGCGGCTTATTTCTGGGATGAGGAGACGCTGAGCCATTATGTGCACGCCACACAGACGATCTACCCCGGCGAGGAGATCACGATCACGTACATCAACAATGAGAGGAAGAGGGAGGCTCGCATGGCCCATCTCAAGGCAAATTGGGGTTTCGACTGTACCTGTTCGAGCTGCGCTGCGCATCCGGTCTTCGCCGCTGGATCTGATGCGCGTATGCAAGCAATTGAAGATATCATCGAGGCATTGAATGACTGGTCGTCTTCATCTACGGCGACACCCGAAGTCGCGGAGTTGCTTATCTCCCTGTACGAACAGGAGCGCTTACAAGCTAGCATGGGCGTTGCGTACAAACATGCTAGCGAAGTGTACAGCAGCTTCGGCGACCGGTACATGGCCATTAAATATGCACAATTGAGTATCGAGCTACTGCACCTAGATCGCGGATTCAACGACGTTGATGTCAGATTCATGATTGCTATGGCGAAGGATCCGGAGCAGAGCTGGAGCTGGAAGAAGAGGGTGGGACACAAGAGATTCGAGGGATCGTGCGGGCATGTGCATTGATCATGATGTCAGTGTGATCGTGAGCAGAGAGACATGACCACTGGATCGGGATTCGAACTCTTACGTCCACACGGTATCAGTCGTATGACTTTCCGTCCTCACTACGTTTGACGGAGCTGATAATGACTTGATGTTTCATACTTGGCCGATACAGGAGTTTCTGGCGTCTGCGGAGCCATATGCAAGAGCTTTTGTACTGCATTAGTTGGAGTATAATTACTACGGGATTTTGAGCTACATCCATCTTTTCTCTCCTGGGTCTCTCCTTGTGATGCGCTTCCTTGGTGTACCGCTGCGGACCGGTGGTCGCTAGACTGCGATGTCGCCGTCATTGCCTGTATCATAGCTTGCCTTTCGCCTCGCCGTATCCCGTCAGCACGAAATACCACTTTATCCTACACATGTTAATCCATCCATCCCCGCAAAGTCCCGCCTTACTCGCTCTGTCTAAGATCGCATCCAAATGTTCCTTTCCATTCACACCCACCGTTATTGAAACCAAACCGTCTCGCTCGCCCTGCTGACCTCTTATAAAGCCCAATCGCGCATTCGTGAATGCCAACAGATCCCGACTTCTTCCAACGCCAAAAATCTCCTCCCATTGTCTTGACGCGTCCCCATGTCTTACATCACCCGGTGCCAGCCGTAACACACAGCCCTGGAGCGTGAGATGCGATGTGCGCCTCATGCCTTCTATATATCCTGTATAATCTGGTCCACACGCGTGCCACGGCGAGAAGCGCTCCTTCAACGGTGTGGGATTCGCCTTGGTCGGCCCATGCGAGTCCAGCTCCACCATCATGCCACCCTTCACACCCGTCGGGTGATACTGCACGCATACCACGTCGTCTTTCTCATATCCCCATATCACTTTCCCCAACCCATTTGCTTCAATGTATTCGCGTCGCGTCCGCGCGTCCTCGGTCTGCATGATGATCATGTAGCCGCCATCGCCGCGCTTGTCGATGAGTCGTCCGGCTGTGGTATTCTCGCGGAATGGTGATACAACTTCGATGATGTCGCCGCCGAGAGGGACTGTATTGTACGTCAGAGAAGTCCATCTGCGCATACGGAGAGTATTGTGGCTTGCCGAGGAAGTTTTTCAGCCCCCATTGCTCTACGATTGGGTCCTCGAGGATGACCTCTGTGCCTATGATATGTGTCTACTGGTCAATCAGTTACTTCGCGCGCTAATAGCGCTGATTGTGTGCCCACAAGCTGGTGTTTTGCTTGCTCCAGGTCGCGCGTTACCAGCGCGATTTGTCGTAGCCGGGTTGGTGCGGGCCCGAGTCTTGCGAGATTCTTTGGCGCGGACATTGTGGTTATCCCCTACGCCGTGTCTACAATGGGAGTGGGAAAAGATACTACATGTTCGTGGCTTGCTCACTTCCAGGGCTGGCATGAGCCGAAGGCCTCGGTCGACGCTTCCCCGCATTGCCACGGGAGCTCCGGGAGCAACACTGTGCGGTTCCCGATGCTGGAGACAGCACGAATCATACAGTAAACCAGCCAAGGCGAACTCAATGTTTAGAAGTGATATCCAGATAGATTCGCAATTGCGGGAGAGCATCGCGCAGATCTGCGATGACGTCAACCTCCAGCTTGGAAAGTATCACGTGAACACGCGAAGCCCTCCCGCTGTCTCAAATAGTGCGCGGCATAGCGCGGCATAGCACGACGCGACTCGCACTGAGCAGCATGAAGCGCCAGGAATAAATTTTATACAATTGAGCAGTACATTATTCAAAAGTGCATGTATTCGAGAACTTCACGACCAAAACTTCTCACAAATGACCATCACAAGCTAATCCTAGTCCTTAAACAGGAACTAGACTCTCCCTCGCGCCACTTCGTAGCTTTCCGTCATGCCTAACCACAAAGCGTGTGCGATGAATCTTGACGTCGCACCAGTCGCTAATGTAGTGGCTCAGATCCGGAGAGCAGTCTTTGTCCGTCAGGATGTTATTAGCGCGCCGTAATTCTCGGGGTTGTTAGTGTTGAAGATCGTGTTGCACTCTTCGTTTGATTCTTCTTCGCTAAGCGCGTTGATACGACAGTTGCACGCTCCGACAGAGCACTCATAGTCAGCGGCACACCCCTTGAGATTTTGAATCGGGATATTCTGCTGGCGTTGCAGCACATCAGGTGCTTCGATCATGGTAGCAGCCATACCACCGACAATATGGAGATCCATGTGGCAGTGGAAGAACCATACGCCAGGGTTGTCGGCTCTGAAGCGGATTAGAAACCAGCCGAACGCTGGAATAGTGACCGTGTTGCGCTTTGCGGGAACTGGATAGAGCGAGTCTTCGTTGCCGTCCCAGCTACCCAACCCTCGTCCTCCGATTTGGAAGTGATGTCCCTAGAGCAGTCAGCTCAGAGTGCTGTCGGGAGTGAAGAGCAATACTAACATGTAAGTGCATAGGATGAGGGTATATTTGGGGGTTCTCCATGTATATTTCTACAACATCATGGTGCCGCAGGACATAAGGAGCCGCACCAGGGCCATAGGTGGTGTTTTGAAGCGCAAGTGGACCAGTTGTGGTCGCGGAAAGGAGGGACGGGACTCTGGGCTCGGTCCAGGGCATTTCACCAATTGAGATACGGGTCCCAATGCCTTCATAGTATACCTGGTTGGTTCGGAAATTGATCCGCTTGGTGGGGTTCTTGTAAAGCGGTTCATTGTCCAAAGCCACCAACGTCGCATCATCGAGAATCCCCTGTGCTGTCCAATTGAAGTTTAAAAGCAAGGGCGCGAATGATGCGTCATCTCCTTGGACTTCCCCTTCATCTCCCTCTGTCCCTGAAGATGTTTCTGCTCGTACACTTGATGATGAGTCGGATGGCACATCTGATGCAATGTCACTGATATCCTCAAGGTTAACGTCTCCTATCAAGACTCTGGTTCGGTTGGATGGGATTCGTCCAGTCAACATGTCCGTTGTCATCTTGAAAATATAATTGGAGCGGGCTTCGTGGTCGTTACCAACAACTATGACATCGTAGCTTTGACCTGCGCAGATGGCAATCGTCTCGGTATCCGCAGGGTGTACGGGCTTGCCATCGATTGCCACCACAGTAAGTATATGATTTGCAAACTGGAACTGGCCACAGACGAGACCCGCAAAGCTGACGATTCTTATCAAGTATCGTTTGTTGGGCTAAAAGTGGGCATATGCTGTCAGCGGCAGTTCACTTTCGAAGACTAGAGCTAGGATCCGTACCTCAAGCCTGAAATGAGGCGGTTGGCGACTGTCGTTCAATAGAAAAGAGTCGGGCGTGGGAAGAGAGCCATCGGTGTTTTCGGGGCTGAGATAGTCGTGAACGTGTTTCGGAGACTGCTCATGCCACCTGAACCGTGAGCCAAAGTCTGAGAGAACCACGCATCAACTTACCAGTCCGATATACTTAGGTAAATTTGTTCATGCACCTCAAGGCTGGCTTCCCACTCGTGGTCGTGGATAATCATCTTGCCTCTTATACCGTCCGGATACTGTGCTTTTTCGTGACTGTGCCACCAGAACGTCCCCGCTGGATTGGCTATAAAACGATACTGAAAAAAATTACCAGGAGTTATACCACATTGGCTAACCCCAACAGGGCCGTCGGTGGCAGTTGTTCCGTTTTGGTACATGCCATGAAAATGAATGGACGTGGTTTCGTTGCCGAGATCATTGTACGTATTCACAACAATAGTATCGCCGACATCCGCTTCAATAGTAGGAGGGCTTGGGATGAGTTAGTGAGTACGTGTAGAAGAGGGAGCACACGTACGGCCATTCCCCGTTGACACTGATAACTGGCCTAACAAAACCATCTGGAGCCGCCTGGATAGTGTCAGTCTGCTCTGTGAAGCACAAGCTCTTGAACTCACGAGTCTCCATCGTATGTGCCAGTCGTACCTAATAGTCTTTGACATCGACCCCCCTATCAGGGCACTCACAAGTAATGGATGCAGC
Source organism: Bimuria novae-zelandiae CBS 107.79 (assembly GCA_010015655.1). Classification (NCBI taxonomy): domain Eukaryota; kingdom Fungi; phylum Ascomycota; class Dothideomycetes; order Pleosporales; family Didymosphaeriaceae; genus Bimuria; species Bimuria novae-zelandiae. Next base: position 172,095 of record ML976704.1, on the reverse strand, counting down.
ATGACACCTCGAGTCATGTGCTTTAATATGGAAAACTCCAGAACTTGAGAAGTTAACGCGCGAAAATGAGCAGGTTCAAAAAAAGGCGCAGGTGCCTGCAATAAGTGTAAAGCACTTACTTACAAATGCGATGTATTCGACACCCGCCACGCCCAAGAGCCCGGGTAAAAAGTCCTGGTACCCTGTTGACAACCTTCTACAACCGTGGTTCACCCATCCCAAGGATGAGGAACAGCCCCACGGCAACTACTATACTAATCATGACACGTTCTATGACATTGAGGCATACGTCAAGCCCATAGAGGGAGTTGACCCTTCTATTGCTGTAATTTTCGCGTTTCGCAGGTGCTGTGCGTCGCATGATCTGTTCGGGTTATTGGTGACGATAAATGAAACCCCATGGGATCAAGGTGGCGACTGCTGGCGCTTGAAGTTACAAGCAACGACATAGCATGGCAGCTCAAAATACTATGCAAGTACCTATGCAAGAAGTAGGTAGAGCGCGCATGCGTCGTAATGGATGTCGATGTGTCGGAACAGAGTGGCGTTCGAAAGGAGAGGATACCAATGTGTGGCAGTCAGTGCACCACGTCAGTTAATGCACCACCCTTCAAGAATTTATAGCACTTATAAAACTTTATATACTAGGTATTTTGATTAGAATTTTTACGATATAAATCTAGTTTATCTATGTTATATTTTTACTTATTAAATATATATTCTATAATTAAAATATTTAAGATTTAAAATTTTATGGATTTTTACTTCTCTCTATTATATTACAATGCATAATTAATATAAAAAAAATATATTATTACTAAATATTATAATACTATTAATATAGTATGATTATATATTAGATTGGTTAAATAGCTTTTAATATAGCTTTAAAAAGTATATTACTATTCAACAAACGATTTTTAGAATCTTACTTAATAAAATTAGAATGAATACTCTTTTTTCCACGTTCCTATATTATAGAAACTAATTAGATATTTTTAGTTACATTACTTTAGTTTATACTACAAATTATATATTAATATGAGATTTAGATTTTTTTAAAAGCCTTTTAATCCTAGTTTAAAAAATGTTAAGGTATTATATTAATTAAATATATAACTACAATACAAATATGAATTAGTAGTAGTGTAGTATTATGTTTTATTTTTTAAATTATACTTTATTACTTGTGTATACTAAATAATGGTAAAGTTTTTATAATATTCACTTTTTTTATTTAGCTATAAGTACTAGACGTATATAAGCATTTCTATAACATTTTGAAATTTAAAGTATATTTCACTTTTCTATTTGAGCAAGTCTAGAATTAAAAATCTTTAAAAATATTAGTTTTTTATTTAATTAAAATAGATATTTTATAGGTTTTTCACATTATATTGTATAGTGATTTCTTAACGAGGATAATATCTATTAAGCTAATTCTTTAGTAACATTAATCTAGACTCTATGCTCTTTTATTCTACTATTTTAGAACTTTTTAACTAAAAGCTTGTCTATAGTTACTTTTCATTAAGTTAACTTACTATTAATAATAGCTTAATATTTGTACTAAATTATTCTATATAAGTACTATTTAAAAATTTATAAGTATTAAAAAAAAATCTTTCTTATAACCAAAAATTGGTTACATGAATAATAATATTTGTAATAATTCACTAAAGAAAGTTAAAATATTATAGGTAAGAAATTCTATTTCATTCACTATGTTTAATCTGTTTACAGAGAAAATTATTATTAAAATTTTTTACTACTGTCTACGATATATAAATAGTATATATAAAAAGCGAATTAGCTTAAGGTATTAGTACGCTATACTTGCATTAAGGAAGATTCTATAAATCGTATTTTAAAATAGTTATATACTTTTTAAAGCTATATTAAAAGCCGTTTAACTTATATAATATGTATAAAATATATATCTATACTATATTAATAGTGTAATAAGATAAAAATTTTCAAAAATTAATCATGTATTAAATTATAATAGAAAGAGATAAAAATGCATTAAGATTTAAATCTTAACTTTTATAATTATAAAAAAATTTATTTTTATTTTTAATAAGTTAAGTTGTAATATAGATAAACTAGTTTTATATTTTAAAAAATCTAATTAAAATACATAGTATGTAAAGTTTTATAAGTGCTCCAAATTCTTGAAGGATGGTGCACTAACTGACATGATGCACTGACTGCCAAGATACGGTAGGCGCCTAACGAGGTTAGCGAAGCCAGAGCAGAAGTCGCGACGAGAACTGCCGCCACCTTCGAACACTACACAAGATGCCGCATGACACGCATCCACCTCACCACGTCAAATCTACTATGTGGTATTTGCTTTCAGAGTTTTTAGCTGTCTTAAAACGAGCATGTTTAGGTAGCTCCCATGGATCGCGGCGGGGCTGGCATCTCAAGCGCGTCCCTGAATCTCAACGCTTCTCTAGGTTTGATTACTATCTCAAGAGTCTCGCACGAAATTAGCCCTTGGGGCCGGATTTCTGATGTTGGAATACTTCGGATTCGTTAATTCTTATCAAGCTCGGCGTATTAAGGGATCAGCGCTCTGGCCTGAGCCTGGTGTTTTTCACCAAGCCCAAAGGAAGCTACGATTACTTTGCTGGTGGGCGCCAGCGCCACGTTGCAGGCTCAACATGCGGAGTGGTGATGTGACTTGGCTCTCGGGGCTGCCGAACACTGTTCGTGAGCGCTCCCGCCTGCAGGCAAGGATGCAGACTCATGGGTAGTGCTCTCAACGGGTTTGATAGCTGGCCAACACGTATTTATAAGCTAGCCAAAGCGTAGGGGCATGAGCCCGTTAAGGAAGCTCTATTACGTTCAGTTTTGGTCCCTGAATCGCCCCAAGACGCATAACATAACGCTCAATTGCGATATCTCGAGGCACATACTCAGGACTGGTGCGATGACTAGCTCCAATGTTAGCCAATCCAGTACATTCCTATCGACCGCCTGCTCGAAGAGCCGAGGTATACCTATGGTATCTATTGGTAAAAATTACTTTTAACACCGCACCGTTAACGATAAAATTTATCAGAAAAGCATCCTATTTAGATAAACTGCCTCCTCTGTTACTCCAGGCAATTCGGTTGACCTGATATACTGCCACTTTTACCCACAACACAGTCGAAAGTGGTACAAGTATCGAACGGCGGAAAGGTATCCACAGTACATCACCAATTTGCGGAGACGATTAGAGCAAAAGCACTTTATAAATCTGAATCATCACCTTCGGCAGCTTTGGGACTGCACGAGGACATCTACGATTTTTTCTTCGCGGTATACAGAGATCCTGAGGCCTGCGGAACGGTAAGAAATGATAAGAGCACATTGTAGACCTGACTTACTCTAAGACCCTGCCTCAAGTACTCATCGCAATATCCTCTTCTACGGCTCTCTCGTAAAACTGAAGGCGGGCCATACAAAGATCTTTCAAGAACTTCCGTTTAGCTGCCATCATGCTCTTTATAAGGTAACTTGAATCGTTCTATATTAGCTGTCAACGGGGCACGAGGTTTCACTAGGAATCACTGAATGTTCACAATCATTGGAGTGTATCCAAAGCTGCAAGAATGAGTTTGCAGAAATCCTGAGGCCCTCTTAACAATAAAAAGTAGTCTAGGCAGCTACATCCAAACGTTTTGAATCTTGGATGGTATTTTACGAGGCAGATTGGGTTAGCGAGAGATCGGGTTCGTGAAAGCTAATCGCAACGCTAACCTGAAATGGCAACGGCTGTGCATGTTGTTCCGCGTCGTTCTCCACCCCCGTTCAACCACGACGCAGTCCTGCGCCGGGCCTGCGGCCTCCTGAAGTCGCATCTCGCCTGCAAAAGACTTGCTACATGTGGCGACAGGAAAGTGAGATCGAAAAAGCATGGCATTGTGCCGCGTTCTATGTGCCCAACGCTGGGGATGGGCTGAAGGACCTTCAGCTGAAAATTTTTGGCGGTATCCGCCAGTATCGCAGCCTCAGGCCACGTCGGCTGTAGACGCAATCTCAACACCACAATGGCACCGCGATGTGCTCGTTCGAACCTCGTTTACACCGGCGGGTAGTGGCTAAGTCCGACCGTACGGCCGCAAATGAGAAGCACCGCCTCGCTCCTCCAAATTTCCCCGAGCAGCATTGCTGCGCCTCACGTCCATGACGAAGAACGATCCGGACGACTCAGTCCAATCATAGACATTCCTGTTCTCCACGATGCTTGTTGCGGCTATTACTATGCCACCCGTGGAGTTGCTTGCGACGTTTGCGAGGAACGCCTTTACGCCCGAGAAGCGCAGATCCTTGGCGAAGCTTTCATGTAAGCCAGCCCCCACACCGATCCCTGGGAGAGGTCGCTAAGGTAACTCGTTTTAGACAATTTTTCGTTGAGCTGTATTGCCTCAAGGGCTGTGACAGGAGTAGGATCGTTAGCACGCATCTGTGCACTGGATGTTGATACACAAGATATAAAATACCTAAAGGCGCTTTGAGATAAGACCATTCAGCACGACATCCGCCATCTTTCGTTCCATTACCATCATCCTTTCACTCAGAGCTCTTCTCTCAACATATCCAGGTCACCTCTGTAATATCCGTTAGCACACCTTACCGGCCATGATTAGCATACTCCACACGCGCGCGTCCGAACGTCCTGCACCCCTGAAAGAATGTACAGAGATCGGTCCCGGGTGCCCCGTTGAAGCAACCTTATATGGCTACTACCCTAGTCTTGGATGGAATGCCTTCTTCGTGGGCTTCTTCGGTCTTTGCTGCGTCTTCAATTTAGGATTCGGTATCCGATATAGGACATGGACATACATGGTGTGTATGCTTCATTCACTCAAAGTTCCATCGGTCTAATCTTCCCCTAGATCGCGCTATGCTTGGGTTGCGGTGCCGAAGCTGCCGGATACGCCGGTCGAGTCATGATGCACAGCAATCCCTACGACGACATCGGTTTCCAGATCCAGATCTGTCTGCTCATCATTTCGCCGGCATTCATCTCCGCTGGCATCTACCTCACACTCAAATACTTCACCCTCACGTTTGGAGAGTCTTGGTCCCGTCTTCGCCCCGCTTGGTACACATACATCTTCATCACTGGTGATTTCATTTCACTTGTTCTGCAAGGCGCTGGTGGCGGTCTGGCAGCATCCGGCGACAGTGGCTCCAGTATGCAAGATCTCGGCACCAACCTCATGATCGCGGGTGTCATCTTCCAAGTCGTGATCTTGACTGTATTCGGTTACCTGCTCGCCGAATACACGCTTAGGACCTACCGCCGTCGCGATAAGCTGTCTGTTGCCGCGACCGAGATCCTGCGTAGCAAGAAGTTCCGCTTGTTCGTCGCGGGTGTAATGACCGCTTATCTCGCCATCTTCACCCGCTGCGTATACCGCATTCCAGAACTCACTGGCGGTTGGGGGAATCCGCTCATGCGCAATGAGCCCGAGTTCAGTAAGTGTTACTAAAGCCGGGGCAGACAGAATAATTCGCTGACGTTTTATCTAGTCGCACTCGAGGGTGTAATGATCACGATCGCTGCCTTGACGCTGACGGTCTTCCACCCGGGTATTTGCTTCCCTGTCCTCGGCGTAAAACAGGCAGCGAAGTACAAAAGCATCAACCGTAAAGATAACGACGAGAGCTCGGTGGAGATGTTACCCCAGGAGAACACCGCCTACTAACCTTATGCGCATCGCGCTGTTTAAGCCTTTGTGTTCCGTCAGGGCGTTGGGGCGTTGGTCGCGATATAGAAATTGCAGAAGGATTGCATCTGGTGCTTTGTGTAACAGCAACCTGGTGGACATTGGAATTTTATTGGCTACAACCCGGCTCTCGTAGACTGTTTTGCTTGGTTCTTATTTGGAATGCACGTGAATTGAGACTGCCGGTAGATCTATGGGCAAGACCAAGCCCATGTTTCACTATCTTCAAAGGAGTCTCCAGTCAATTTTTTATTTGAAATTAGATCCTAACGAAGTCACAGCTTTTGGAAAATAGACTTTGATGATGGGTTGTAAGCTACCCTACGCATGGCCTTGACCGATCACTCTAACGAAGCTTCTGTAAAAGCAACATGATGAGCATTTCCACGATTGTCAACTTCGCTTATTTCACTTTTGAGGGCTGTAATTGTGGATCAAGCCACCACGATGGACGCCGACCTGAAAGAAACCCCAGGTGCCTGATAGACACCAGCCAACGTAGTGTTGACAAGCGCATTGGGGACAGTCAGTCTCAGCTTGCGTCTTCTTTGTCCTTTTAATGTTTATGCTGCTACGACTTATTCTCAAACTATTATTGGTGGCTCGTTTAATATTGCCCAATACTTACTCTTTCATGTTCCGCTGCCCAGACATGCCCAGGTGTACAAGCGGATTACTAAGGAACACAAACCACCGCCCAGTGCTGCTGACACGAGCTTTCCCAGGTATTAAATGTAAGTCCTTCAGGGCTTAATCACAATGTTGTCCCGTTTCTTCTTTTCACCAGCACATGATCTAGTCTAGTCGGGCTCTCTTGTCATGTCCTAGATCAAGGTCATCTTTCTCGCTCCAGTGGAGCAAGCCCACTCGAACCTCCATCGAGCCATTTGCAATCACTTGCTATCAAACCAAGTGACAGATATCGAACGCATATCGCTATACGTTGTTGCAGATGAGCCTGCAAGATCACAATGGAAAACATCTTGTTCGGACGACCCGATCCAGCTCTCTCACATTCCACATGCTGGGGGAGCAAAACTACATCGATGTCGCCGGCAACAGCAATGCGATGAGCATTCTCAAGACTGCATCTGGATCACTAACACCAAATGGTCTTGAACCGTATAGGGTGGCTTCTGGTCTGCTATTTGGCAGCCCGGCGGAGTACCTTTCGAGATATGACCGTCTACGCCGAATCATCTCCAAGATCAAACCAGACCTCGTTATCTTGGACTTTATGTTACGACAGATCGGAAGAGACGCGTGTATTGCCGAGGGTTGCAAGTATGTTACTCTCAGCCCTGGCCCCAGCGTTGATGACGCAGCTTTTCATCAACCTCGAGGCGGGTGATTATGGAAATTTCCGCCGCTGTTCTCAAACATTTCGTATTCGGTACCTTGGTACTTGATACCATACAGCATGTGCTGTCCTTGAGCAGCATATATCTCATCATTACGTCCGAGAATTGAAAGAGATTGGATGCTGCACGTAAAGAGGCCGGTATCTCGGGAAGCCTTCTAGATCCATTCAACAAAGGCGCAAAGGCGTGTCTGTTGGCTTCAATGCCCGAGTATCCTCACCTTCCCATGGCCAAGACTGTGTTCTGCGGGCTAATCGTTGAACACATTCCGGCAATATCACCTATTGAGTTCCCAGAAACGAGCGGCTTCCTCGACCGAAAGCGCACGATAGTGATCAACTTCGGAACATTCTTCACCTACACCGATCAAGATGTCGAAGCTGTATCTTCGGCTATTTCCGCAGCGCGTCAGAAGATCCTTGAAACTTTCCAAGTCTTGTGGAAGCTACCCGAAGCCGCCAAATTCACCTCAATCATTGGTCGCTATTTCGATTCGAAAAGCGACCGCGCTGATATTCTTGTGCGCGAATGGATAGATCCGCCTGCACCAGCAGTTTTGCAGCATCCAAACGTAGCTTGTTTCATGAGCCACGCGAGCGCAAACAGTGTGATCGAAGCTGCATATGCTGGCGTACCGCAAATCCGCCTCGCTTTCTGGCTCGACCTTTTTACGCTGGCGGCAAGAAGTGAGTGGGCAGGAATCGGCATATATGCCAACAAGGGTAAAGAGCCTGAGATTGACACCGAAATGCTTACCGATGCTATTGTGAGGGTTTCGAATAATAGACCAGGCACTGAGGGAGCACTGTTGAAGTTGAAGGCGGAGGAACTTGGAAGGAAAGTGAGAGCATCAGATGGAGTTGGCACAGTGTCCTCTACAATTTTGAAAGCTGCGATGGGTAAGGACGACGAAATACTGTTCCATACTCCATGCTTGACTTCCGAATGAGGGGGAACTCTCCCTAGATGCTATTTGTGAACATGGTTCACCCCATCTGCGGTTTTACACCCTGTCAATCGGCAGCACGACCCGATAAGACTCCGTTGTATTTAGGAATTAACTGAAGTTACCCTGGGAGCTTCAATGATTTTGTTTTCTGCTTAATACCGGATAACCGAATTATCACCTCCCGACATTCCACTTGCGTCAGATAGAGCTGAAGTTGGGAAATCAGTTAAAGATCGGCACGAATATTCCGGATTGAGATACTGGAAGCTGAACTTTAAGATACCCATAATCTTGAAAAATATCACAACATAATCAACGGAACCTATCTACTTGCCTCGCGGGAACGCGCGCAAGTCGCTCAAATACCCCAATGTTGACCCACCACGGGCTTCATGCAGCGAAGTGGCCTCTTTAATGTCGCGGAGCAAAAGGCTAACCTTCTACTCCCGCTGGAGTAGAATATTCTTAACCGTTACTTTTAAGTACTAGAGTTGGGTTGTGGTCGCGATGAATCAATATCGGAATTTCGATCTGAAGTGTATGAATTCCGATTATCGTCGCGTCGGTCCTCGCTATGCGGGCATCCACTCCAGATAAGTACCTCCTGGATATCTACGTAGGTGAGAAAATTCAGACTGACTTAGTCGTTTGCCTGCTCCAAGAGTCGGCCTCGTGGATCAAGCGTTTGCTATAGATGTCGTTGCCGACGGTTTGGCGGACCATGGATTCGATCCAGGATATCTACTAGCAGCCTCTCGTGAACACCAGCTGAAACACTGCCCAAAGTAACTACGATGTTTATACCACTACCTTCAATGTTCGAGTACAGTACACCTCAACAACAATGCCGAGTTTCGTTGAGAAGATGAGCATATCAATAGTATCAACCTGTGCCCCAGGGTTTGCAGGTGAAGAAGAACCCTACAGCACGCGATAATTGCTCATACGCCCCATGATCATCCTTTTGGCGGAACTTCAGGGTGAATCTTTGCCACCGTTTGTTAGTGGTGGCATGACGCGGGGCGAAGTATCCTGCTGACTGAACAGGCTAACCCGGAGGCTCTTTCAATAGGAGGTGAAACAGAATCTTGTCCCCGCTGCGCCCAGAATCTTCGATACGGAGCGTGAAGAAAGAATAGGGACGACAAACAGAAGCCCGCAATGATTGGAGGTGAGCGTTCGAGCGCTTTCTGAGCGTCAAGCGACTCTGATCGTTGGTGAAGGCGCGCACCTGCCCAATTCACCGCACTCACGTGGGGGCGTGCGCCGCCCCATATACGAAAAACGGACGCCTTTATAAACGCAGCTGCCCGCGCTCCCTCAAACCCTCGCACCACCCAGGGATCAGTACACGCTTACGGTAAACCACTATCTGCTTGCCCAAGTCTACTCCTTTGACCGCCGTCGACCTACACCAGCGCCACAGATACGTCTCTCCCAGCGCTAAAGCTACAGCTGGCCTGCCCGCCTCGATTTACGTCCGCCCAATTAGGTAGAACGAACCTCTACCCCCTATATATGATACATCTACATCATCCATCAACTCAAGAAACACAATCCACTGCTCAATGTAAGTTCTGACCCGCTATCAAACGTGCTATGAGTATTAATTCGGCATAGATGTCCGTAGTCACCCAGGCTCAGCAGCAAAATCTGCAAGAGATAGCAGCAGTTCGCACCTTCTTCGCGTCGATGAGTCACGCGGACGTGTTCAGGTACTGCCTGAACCTCAATCGCGCCAAGTACCCCAACGCACCGGCTCTTGCTGCATCCACGGTAATGATCTGCATAGATACCGAGGGCTGGGATGCCTCGAGCATTGTTCTGAAGGAGGTCGGTATCAACACCTTTGATTCGCGTGATATGACGGAGCTCTCATCGCCAGGACCATGGGGTGAAAACCTCTTGAAAAACATTTTCTTCTACTTCGCACGCATTGAGAAGCATGCGCATCTCTGGAATAGGAACTTCTCTGCCGGTATGATTAATATTTAATTCTGTACTATCAGTCACTAACCTCGCCCACAGGCGATCCCAAGACAAATCGCTTCGGCCAACAGCGTTTTCTCAACGACATCGAGATAGTCAACTTCCTGAAGGGGGCGTTCGAGTGGCCCTTGAACAAAGACAAGAAGGATGGATGTGTATGTCCGATTGTGCTGCTCGGCCACGCCCTGGACAATGATATCGACAAGATGAAGAAACTCCTGAACTTCAATGCAGAGCTCAGGGGGAATCTGGTAAAACAAATCGACACGCAGGTGATCGCCAAAGACGTTGGCCACTGGGATCACCCGGTCAACCAGATAGGCCTTCAGCGCCTCGTCAACAACATGGGCTTCGAGTACCGCGATTCCCACACGGCCAGCAACGATGCCGCCATGACCACTATTGCCGCGATCCAACTAGTCCTCGATGACCGGTACAAGGACCCGAAGCAGCTCAAGAAGTTGCAAGAGGTGATTGATGAGACGGAGTACCGCTCATCGAAGCATGACTGGGACCATGGAAGCGCTCTCCTCTGTGACCTGTGCGGCGCACGAGACCATACAGAAACACGTGCTCTTGACGGTGGTCCCTGCAAAGTGAGGGTCTACTGCGAGTACTGCGCAGTTGAGCGTCCAAACACCAACAGCGCGTTCAGCCATCGAAAGGAGGTTTGTGTCATGCAGGCCTTCAAGACGTCGAACTCCTCGCGCCCGAACCCGAGGAGGCGCGGTGGCAATTTGGCTACCACAGCCCTTAGTGGTTTGCAGAACGCCCATACTGGTGCTTCTGTCGTGGTTCAGCCGACTACCACATCCCCAGCTGTTCCGAAGAATGCGCAGACTGGTGCTCCTGTCGTGGTCCAGCCGAATGCGCTCGCTCAGCTAGGCACTAGCATCTCCCAGATGTCGGTTGGTGGCGCCCCTCCAGTTCCTCAAGTTCGTTTCCAAGAGAACTCGACGCCTATTGCCCGTTGGGCCAAGGTCACTGTTACTCGAGCCACTCCAATCGGAAACACCGCAACACCTTCGTCCCAAGCTAGTACACAGAGCAAGTCGGCGCCTACTACTATCTCATGGGCCCAAATTGCTGCTCGATCGATTCCGGCGGGACCCACTACCTCTAACACCCCTTCTCGTCTGGTACTAGCTGCTCGTCACTCCACGGCTCAGACGACTCGAGGCAGCACTGGCGGTAACCAAACCTCCAACGTCGTCAACAAAGTAGCCAAGGACATGTCCGGAACGGAGAAGAAGTAGGTCCAGGGTTTTGGCGTCCTCGTGGTTGTTGTCTTCAGCCTGTTCATGATGATTAGTTCAGACTCGGTAATGCTCTAGTGGTGGCTACATGGTAGCCAGTAATGTTTGCTTTTGTTTCCATAGACTTTTTGTCTCCATAGACTCAAATGCATCTCACACTGTGACGTTGAAAAGAGTGTGTTGAGGCAATCGTTGTTGATTGAGTAGCTACTCTACAGGAGCTATATACTGTGTGTATCACGTGCACGGGCCGCACGGGTGGCCCAAGCTTCCATACTGAACCGTCACACACACTCTTCCCCTTATTTGCCTCACACATCCAACAATCCCTCCATCCACGGATAAACAAACCCATTCGCCTCCGGATACCCCATATGCGCCCTCCCCCTCACCATCCTCACCTCCTTAACCCCCCCAAACTCACACAACAACAAACCATCCTCCACCGGCATACACCCATCCAACATCCCATTAACCAGCAACAACCTACAACTCTCCGCGCCATCACCCACTACCGCCACACCCCTGCCCTTCCCACTGACTAGACTAAACTCATCCTGGCACTGCTCCAGCATCTCGTTCCAATCTTTGTATCCGTATTTGGAAACATACGCCCTCTGGAGGCCGAATGGGTATTCGTGTCTGTGAATCTGTTCGAGCCATTCACGACCAATGTAATGATGTGTGCCAGCGCCGTGCCCGATAGCTCCGCGCAGGTAGGTGGCATGCGTGTGCGCTACACGTATAGCATAGTACCCGCCCGCGCTCAGGCCCCAAGCAGCGACTTTCTTCTCATCGAGCGCCTCATCGTCGCGAATGAACTCTAATATCGAGGTGAACAGCCGATCTGGTGACAGCGGGTCCCGCCGGTTCGCGGGGCAGTCGACGGTGGTGCCGGGGATGTCGCAGATGACGGTGGCCCAGCCGCGGTCCAGGTGCGCGGTCGTGCGCTCCGTGTTGTCGGGGCGGTGGCCGTCGAGGCCGGTGATGAGGAGGACGGTTGGGAAGGGGCCGGCGCCGGGGGGTTTGCGGATGTATAAGGGGATGCGGGCGCCGTCGCCGTTTTGCGCGTACTTGTGAGCAATAATCTTCTCTGTGATAGGGACATCCCATAATTTTGCTCCTTGCAGGTACGTCTCTTTCTGCTCTTCGAATGCGGTCTTCTTGAGCGCGGTGTCGATGTAGGGGAAGCGACTTAGTCTGTACACTGCGTTTGCGCGCAGGTAGACTGCTTTGGCTTGCTCTTTGTCGGTTTGCTCGAGAGATTGGGCACGCTTGGCAAGGTTGCGCGCGGTGGGGAGGAAGGCGTTGGTGTAGGCGTCGGAGAAAGGGTCGTTGATATTTTGTTCGATGAGGTGGTCGAAGATGGGCTCAAAGTCCTCGAACTTTCCATCGTGGAATGGATAGACGCCTAGTTTGCAGGGGAACATCCATCGCAATTCCCAGAGCTTCTTGATACTGCCTTCGTGACCATAGTCTTTAAGGAAAAGGTCGCCGAGGATCCAGTTTCCGTTTGGCATTCTGATACTTGTGCGATAATAAATGCTGAAGGGAGTTCTTGTAGAGGATGCGCCCAAAATTTGGCAACGAAGATGATGAGCTTCTAACTTTTATGAGCACAATGTCGTTGACATGTAGGCTATAATTGTTCGGGCGCTTGCGGGGCCGACTGTGGACCCTGCCGCACCCGTCACCCGTTGAACTAGATTCCGGTCGGCACCCCGCAGGCATCTGGTAGGACTGAAACAGCGCGCTCCAGTAATGGACTCGTCAAAGATCGCACTGCTTGGCAGAAAGCGGATTGTCATTGTCGTAATTTAAATGGGTATCAAGGCCATTCCTCATCGTCGTCATGTCCACTTTGCTCCACATATCTCCTCAACGCATCCGCCAACTTCGCTCTCCCGTCTCTTCTCTCAAATACCTGCGCGTGATCGCAGGTTGCCCACCAAAGCGTCTCGAGACCGTGCCCTGTCAGCTCCTTCTCTTTCCACGAGCCGTCCTCACTCTTCAAGTCCACCCCGGCGAGGTATTTCCCCACGGTCTCGGTGTCCACAATCAAATCTCTTGCACCGAGCGAAACGGTGACGTCGCGCCCTCTGAGCTCGTCTTTCCACAGTATATTCTGCGGCCAGAAGAAGTTTCGCCCCAGAGAATGGGCGACCATCATATCCGTGCTCGCAAAGTAATGAAGTTGGTGCTCGTTCGCGCGCCGCGGCTTTCTGGCTGTGAAATTGTACGCTACGTCTGGTAGATGCAGCAGAAACGTTACCGGGTCAACAAATAGCATAGGCCCGATTTTCGATGCGGTGGTTGGGTTCTGTAGGAGGTGCGTAGTGATGACCGAGCCGTAGGAATGACTTCCCAGCACGACTTTGTCGAAGCCGTGACGCTCGAGGATTAAGTTGATTTGCCGGCAGACTTCGTCGCGGTCGAGCATGGGACCGGAAATGCGGAAGCTGATGGGCATGAGTTCAATAGCGATGATGCCGATTTCGCCGTCTTCGGCACTTCGTGGATCGTGTTTATTGATCTCGGTAAAGAAACGAGAGTAAGGAAATAGACCGATGCCGATGCCGTGGATGAACAGAATCGGCAAGCGCGTCTTTGAGGTGTGCTGGCGGTACCAGTAGGAAATGTCCGGTGCCGAAGAGATTTGCTTTGTGCAGAGGGAAGCAATGCGGGGCGGGAACATGGAGAGGGCTGATTTGACGTGGGTGCGGTAGAGTAAGAAGCCGTTGTAGCGGAGGTAAGCGGCGGTGAGGGTGTCTACTAGGAAGACGATCTGCCACTGTTAGCATAACTCTACACTTCGTATTCAGATGCGGCGTACCAAATACCACAGAAACGGCCGATGTAGCATCTTGACCTCATCGACTGTCAGCCTCAAACTCTTCGCAGGACCCTTCCCAGGCAACAATTGACGTCCAAGCATCGTCTGCACGCCATCCACATACTCCTCCAACTCCCTCTCTTCTTCGGCCTTCCTAGTAACCTCCTCGTCTACCTCGATCGCCTCGCCTTCTCTCTCTATGCCCCCGCTCTCACCTCTCCGCGCCTCCTGTTGAACATCCTCGGCGCTCTTATACAACAGCGCCCATCTAAAGAACTCTCTCACATTCTCCCTCCTCACCTCCCAGCTTCTCGCGCCCAGGAACCATCTGCTGACATACGCCTCCGGCTCCGGTATCCATTCCCAGCACTTCCAGAATAGCGCCTTGCGCTCTTCGCGATCGAGAGGTGACGGATGCGATGCTTCGGCTTGCAATGCGCGCTTACGCGGGAGGAAGACGAGCAGCCAGAATGCGGTTTCGAGGATGGCCCAGACAAGGAGGAAGCGCGTGAAGCCTGATTGCGGCGGCTCTGCTATGCTGAGGGAGCAGAAGAAGATGGAGAGTGGGGTGATGAGTCGGAGGGCGAATATGCAGGTGCGTATGAAGAGGTACGCGGGGATACTGGTCCCAATCATGGTGCTGGTGCCGCAGGCGGCAGGGGAAGATACGGCGTGCGCGACGAGAAGAGTCTCGAAATGATGGTAGTGGTAGCTTCGCGAGGAAATAGTTCAGCCGTGTTCCATCGCGTTCGCTGGATGGTGCAGTGCGGGCAGTGTGGGAGGGGCCATGGCTATGCCTGGGAAGCCTGAATGGCCCGTCTCGCATCAAGCGATTTCAACACCGCGTCTGCTGAGTCATGCTGCCGCCCCCACAAGACCACATTTATCTTAGCTACAAAGGGTAATTGGGAAAATACCGTTCCGTCACA
Organism: Bimuria novae-zelandiae CBS 107.79; assembly: GCA_010015655.1. NCBI lineage: Eukaryota > Fungi > Ascomycota > Dothideomycetes > Pleosporales > Didymosphaeriaceae > Bimuria > Bimuria novae-zelandiae. Next base: position 157,049 of record ML976704.1, on the reverse strand, counting down.
TGACGTGCCAAGACGCTGAACAGACGCTAAAAAGATACTAGGTAATAAAACCTCTAGCCCTTCGACACTTTATAAGGCGTCGTTACCTACACTTTAATACCTACTTTCTTACTTAATATAACTAATTTACACCTTAAAAAAAGTGCTATAGCGTTTTTTAACGCTTAAATAGGTGCTCTTATTATTTTTAGGCGTTACTACAGCCTTACTTTCCCTAACATATCGACTATTTTAGGCATTACTAACTTAGCCCCTAGTAAGATATATAAACGCGTTAAGAACGCTACTAAAGGCGATTCTCTATAAGCCCTTCTCTGTATCGGCGCAGGTCACTCAAAGGATCGATGTTGGCGTATCTCCTAGCAGAGGCATGTGGGAGTGCGTGTATAAGAATGTAGCCTCGAATGAATTAAGTGCCTATAGGCCTGGTACGAAAGGATACGGAAAAGGTACTGAACTACAAAGGCCCCAAGCTCCTCTAAATACACCTCTTCCCAGATGGCTAGCTAGCACATAACTGCCATAGGTTGACCGTCGGTCTGATGGATCCGAAATAGGTCCGAATCGGATTCGTAGTTCCCCATCGGTCTGATAGATCCGAAATTGGTCCGATACGGATGAGTGTCGGTTTTCGGATGATCTCGAATCCTGTCTTGACTAGCCAAGGGTTCTCGTGTCGACGAGCGATTGTTCCTGTTACATTCTCGCCGCTGCGCCTACTAGTAGAGGCGCGCATATAAGACATAAACTAAAGGTACGTAATAGAACCTTGCTAAGTGCAGAGCTAAGGCATAATATTATACTCTTTAGTACTTATCGCGTTTATAAAGTAGTCTAACACGTTTGTGCTAAAGCAGGCATTACGCTTATAAAAAGACTATCTTAAATATTACTAGAGAGTACCATAATAAGCGGCACCTATACGTAATAACGTATAAAGTATAGTCTAAAATACCTGTACTTAATAGTAAGCTAGCGTATATAGAAACGAGTTATCTAGTAAAGCGAGTGACCCTTATAAAACATAATACCAAAAAAAAAACATACAAAATCTTTCTATGGCGCTTATTAATATAGACGCCTGTGAGCTAGCTATATAATTAGTTATTAGTAATTTTAATATAGGTCTTTTGTGATGCAGTCATTTAGTTACTAACTTACAAAGTTACGCGATTTAATCTATTTTCCTAACTCTAATCTAATTTAGATCTGCTTTAGACTTTAATATTGTTTTTCTAATACTACTCTATATTAGACCCTTTTTAGACTTATTATATATTCCTTTTACTAGGGTTCTTTATTAAACTAGCCTTTCAGTTTATTAGATTATTCTCTTACTCTTTAGTATTCAGCTCTAGAATAATATTTACTAAATACTTTATATATAGTTTAGTACTTTTAGTGTCTTTTTATATCAGGCCTATTAGCACTTAAAGCATTCTTGGCTATATTCTTGTCCACGCACTCCCATATACCTCTGAGTAGAAACGTCTAAATAGGTTCTTTAAGTAGCCAGTATCAATACATCTTTATCCCAGCCAGTACGCTATAGCTAAGATATATAATATTTTTTTACCTACTCTTTTTGCGGGTATACGTGGTATAATAAATTACGCTACTAGTTATTAGCACTAGTAGTAGTCAACTTTTTAATAAAAGAACTTCTTAATAAAATAAATTCTTAAAAAAAAACGCGCGCACTTGCCCTCCCTTATATACTTATATATAAATAGTAATAATTATCTTATTAGTAAGTATTAGCCATACTACTTTATTAAGTGCTCACTACGTATTATCTCTATAGTTAGTAAATAGCTAAAGGCTTAGAGTACTAATATAGTAATACGAAAGTAGCTACGCGCGTTCCTAGAACTCTATAAGTAGACTTAATAGTAGCTTAATATATAGATATAGAATATATATAGTATAGATAAGACTAGCGTTACTCTAAGGGTATATACTAACACTAGTGTACTCTCTAGTAGCTAGAAGAAGTAGGCTTATATTTAGGATTTAAAAAATTATTAGAAAGTTCCTATAATTAAGTACGTATTAGTAATAGGACGGACACTACGCTATATAGTTATCTTTAAAAGCTAAAGCCTATAGATAATATAGGTCTTCTTATTCTACGTATGGAACTAAATTTATACAACCTTTAACGTGTATCGGCGCAGGTCACTCAAAGGATCGATGTTGGCGTATCTCCTAGCAGAGGCATATGGGAGTGCGTGTATAAGAATGTAGCCTCGAATGAATTAAGTGCCTATAGGCCTGGTACGAAAGGATACGGAAAAGGTACTGAACTACAAAGGCCCCAAGCTCCTCTAAATACACCTCTTCCCAGATGGCTAGCTAGCACATAACTGCCATAGGTTGACCGTCGGTCTGATGGATCCGAAATAGGTCCGAATCGGATCCGTAGTTCCCCATCGGTCTGATAGATCCGAAATTGGTCCGATACGGATGAGTGTCGGTTTTCGGATGATCTCGAATCCTGTCTTGACTGGCCAAGGGTTCTCGTGTCGACGAGCGATTGTTCCTGTTACATAACGTGGTTCATTAGCACTCCAATTATATTAGCACTTAGATTACTTTTCCCTATTATTGCACCTCCTAACTTTAATTACTTAATTATAACGCTTTAATAAATTAAACTAACTTATCTATAAATATATTAAATATCTTAATATTAGCCTGGCACGTTCCCATATTATATTTAATTTCTTTATAGTTACTACATCGTTGTAAAGTTAGCTAACCTAATCCTTTACTACTGCCTTAAAAGCACCTATCTACCTTTGCTATAGCCTTTACTTTTTTTGAAGCTACTATATTCTATCTATCATTTATACTAAGTACTTTTCTTTATTAAATACGTATCTTTTTTACCTTCTAACGCTTACTTAGTGCCTTATTTACCTTTTAAAGAGTCTTGTTTTTATAGTTAATAGGGTAACTAATGCTCTAATACCTCTATGCTCTTAATTATTTAACTAATTATATTAAAAATTATAGTTAGCGAGCTTCCTTAATAACTAGTAATTTTTAACTTTATATAGTTAGTCTATAAGAGAGCTTCTATAGGGTTACGCGGCGTCTAAGAGACCTAAAGATTAGTATCTACTAAAGGCGTTTTAGGGGGTATAGGCGTTTATAACTTAATATCTAGCTTTAATAAAACTACCTAAGAATTATAAGGGATTAAACTAGCCCTGCAGGACCTAGCTATAATGTTTTCTACTATTATAGTTTTGATATAGGTATTATAAATAGCTAAGAAGAAATCAATCTCAGTAATATATTTAATATAGGATTTAATAATTATATTAATCTTATAATTATAAAAGCGCTTTAAAATACTAAAATATTTAATATTAAGTAGCTAAGTTAAATAAGAGAAGTGCGGAGGAAAACTAATAGTTATAATATTATAAGTTTTATAATAAATTTTAAATTTAACTAACCTATAGCTCTTATACTGTTATGAGGCGCTCACACCTTATTCTGATCTAGGTTAGGGCGGTAAGGTATCGTGGTGCTTCACGGATTATTTAGTAGTACAAGTTAATGCGACACTTAGCCCGAGGCTAGATAATTTAATCTTATAATAAAGTAAGATAACTATTAGTCTATATAGGAGAACGTACTCGCACAGAAGATATGTAAGTTAACTATAAGGAAGAAAATAACATAGGAGAATCTACTACACTATATACTAGTCTGTTTCTTCCTCTGTCTCTGGGTGATCCGGCCCCCTTGGCGGATCACCTTGGTTCGAAGCTCTTGGCGGATCATCTTAATCCGGAGCTATTGTCGGATCAGGGTCACGTGACCCTGGCTAACATAAGCGACCCCGCGAGTCCTCACGGGCTAGCTGTAGTACAACCTTATCTGCCTCCCCCCATTCATCCTTGTCTATGGTTGTGCCACTATCCGGGTTTCCTGAGCTCGTAACATATACCTATCTAGTACTAATAACTAGTGTACGCCTTTTATTAAATTTCTAGTATACTTATTAAAATATTTAATCTATTTTAAGCTAGTTTTAATATTTAGCTACCTATTTTCTATAGGTTTAATTACCTAAGAGCCTAGTAGACCGTCCTTAGTATATTAATTAGTCAAGTAGTATAAGCTTTAAATAATAATAAAAAAAATTGTAACTCTCTTTATTAACGCAAGTAATTATTATATCCTATTTTTAGTTACTTAACTACACTTTCTTCCCTTTACCCTTCTAATTAGACTAAGTTATAACTATACAGCTGTAAATAATGTCTATTATAAAGCCTGTTTTGTTAAAGTTCTATGTGTCGCTATCGTATATGTTATACTTGGCTTTTATGTTTATTATAAGCTAGAAATAGTCTTTAATAAGCTTCGGGTCTTCGTATAGGGTCCTCTGGAAGTCGTAGGAACGTGAAAACCCCTTCTTTAGCTCTAGGGTGCGTTTTACGAAGTAATGCGCCTAGAGCTTGCCAACGCGTTACGCTCCACGCGACACGAGGATATAGTTAGCTATATCTTCTATATCTTTAAGTCGGGAAGGAAATCCTCGATTATCTAGGTCTAAGATATACTTAATAAGTACACTCTCTTTAAATATATTTAAAATATATAATTTTAATTAAATTTCTTTTGCTAGCATCGCGCCTGCTATTCTACTATAAAGGGAGGAAAATAGTATATTATAAAGGTAGGCCACGCGTCGAATGTTTATATTTTTTAAATAGTTAAATTATATTAATAGCTAGGATTATTCTAGCTTCTTTTAATTACGCTACTATTTATTATTATAGAGAAATCGCGTGTTAAACTTAGAAGGTGTAATAGTAGGAAAAAGTAATCTAAGTGCTAATATAATCCGAGTGTTAATAAATCACGTTAAGAATAAATAGATATTAACAGTAAATATAGCGTATATTTATGCTTAAAATAATTATATTTAATGTTTAGCACAGGCTCTTAGTACTTAATAAATATAATAATTATATTAATGTAGACTTTTAATGGCGTTTTATATAGTATTAAATTAAGTTTTAATAATTACCTACGTATACCTTGCATATCTTATAGCCTTTAAATCTTACTCCTTTTTTATGAATAAGTTAAATTTCTAATTCTAGATCTAAAAGCTTATATTAATTAATAATACTACACCTATTAAAAAGAAGCGTATTATTACTTACTATTAGGCTACTAAATGGGTCAGGGTTGGGTTAAGGTTAGGTTATATTATATAAGAACCTATCCCTAATCTAATCCTAACCTAACTTTTTAGCACTAGTATAGGTTAGGGTTAAGTTAAGATTAAGTTAGAGTTAGGTTATATTATATAAGAACCTAACTCTAACCTAACCCTAACCTAATCCTAATCTAATCATAACCTAACATTTTAGTATTAATATAGAACGAGAAAGTATAACTCCTTTTATAAAAGTATTAGAGGCTTAAGCGTTATTAAGGCTTAGTACTATAATAAATAGCTATTATAATTAAATTATTAACAACCTTAATAAATTCTTTATATACTAAACGTTAAGCCTAACCTAACATAGTATAACCTTAACCTAACCCTAACCTAATCCTAACCTAATATCTATGCGATCCTAACCTAACTCTAACCTAATGTCTATACGATCTTAACCTAACCCTTATCCGAGCTTGGTAATCCTTAGTCCATTTACTAGCCTACTCACTCTTATTAAGCTAAAGAGGAAAGCTTTATAAAATACATAATTTAAGCTAGTTAGTTAGTATTTAGTATTTATTTATTTAAAATTAATTTCATGCCTAACTTATCGTAGGTCTCTTCAAGACCTACTACACCTATACGTTAGTAGTAGCCTTAGTAGTAGCTCTAGAGCTTCCTCTCTACTTCTTAAAATCCTTATAATCTCTATATAGTGCAGCGTAGCGTCTAGAACGTTAAGAAACTAGATTATATAACCTAGCTACTTTTATAGAAAGTAGCTAAGGTTTTAGTAGCTATAAATACTAGAGCTATAGGCTTAAAAGTAAAAAATATATAACTTAAGTAATAGCTAAAAATATTTATCTTTTAGTATTTGTGTCAGATATGAGGGTATCGTTAATGAATGAAGTCACAGTAAGTTACTATAAGATAATTATGTAGATATTAATAAGAGAGATAGTTACTAATTAATAATAGAAACCGTAGCTATGCGCGAGGTATCTATCTAGCATTGTTTAACGCTTATACTATATAGGATAGTGCAGGGGTAATAGTACGCTAGCCTTCCTCCTTTATCCTATTACACTCTAGGCGACAGTTTAGATAAGAAGATAATAGATAGTTTGCACTTATACTATAGGTAATAGTATAACTTCCTATAATTTATAGTAGTTTGTCTAATCTGATCATTTGCGTAAGCGCGTTTAAATAAACTTTAATTAATATTTTATAAAAGCAAAAGGTATTAAAAAGATATCACGCCATTAGTGTATATCACTAACTTAGAGCCTAACTTAGTAGGATTAGGTAACTCTATGTATATAGCAAATGCCATCTAAACGTAGACTTAGTAGTAATTTTTTTATACTAAATATAATCCCTTTAGCCTCTATTTTATTACTACACTATCTGTCCTACCTATTATCTAATATTTAAATTACTTTATATCTACAGTGATAGTCCAGTACATGATGGGTCTAAAGACTTACTATATTTTTACTATTTAAGACTATCCTAAGCAAGATCTACCTATTAAGATTAACTCTAATAGAAATAAGGTTAATGAACTATTTAGTATTAGCTAGTCCTTTTAGGACGTGAACAAGCCCTTTTAGCGTTATTTTAATTCTAATAAATATTTTAGGCACGACGCCTATCTAATTAGCACTAGCTAGTTTTATAATATAATAAAATATGAAAAAGCTTACGCTTAGCTTAAGGAGGTTTATAATTGTCGGTTCACAGATAGCAAGGAATGAACAAGTAACTCTCTGTCTTTGGTATCTAGTGTCTGTATTGTCTGTGTGTTCTGTAATAGTTCTATATACCTTCCTTCCAGTTCTCGTGGATGTGAGCGAGTACCAGGTGGTGTGGAGGCGAAGGGGTTTCGGTACAGTATCAGGTTAACTGGAAGTGAGGGGGTACAAGGGTATAATTAGGTTACACAGTTCCCTTAGCGCGGAAGGCGAGGCAGTGCAGACACTGGCAGCTTTTCTTTTATAGTAAAATAAGTGTGGATCAGGTGTACACTTGCTGGAGAGGCTGTTTACGAAAGTCGAAAGGTAATAACTATAGTGGTTGTCGTGATTATTATTAGAGCTAGTTTGTGGGGTCCTTACGTATTACCTATCCGTCAACTCGTACGCGTAGCAAGTTTGTATTAATAAGAGTTTCTAGGGCTTTGTTTAGCAATGTTTTTATTATAGCGTTAGCAGGGTTGTCTTGGCCGTTCACCCATTAAACCCTAACCAACTCCCTCTATTGTCATCTTAATAATAAGCATTTGCTTAGCCTCGTTGTTAATTTCGAGACCTTTGTACTTAGTTAGGAAAGCGTAAAAGTTAGTAATATTAGGTTGCGCGTTATATAAGTAGGCTAACGCTATCTAGTAAAATCTATAATAAGATTTGTTAGATAAAAAGCATATCAAGTTCGGAGGATCAGGGGTAGCCCGAAAAAGGCCGGGGATTAACCGAGAACACACAGAACCTGCCAAGGGAACCCCGTAGACAGGCAGAACAACCTAATACATTAATTTAACCCCCCGAATCATTAGGACATCTATTAAGACGTGATATCTAATAATTAAGAGTCTCACTGCCTTAACAAGAGCGAAAATAGTAACCTAAAACCTAAATTAAACTAACGGAACAATTATTCTTTGTAATAACACTAAATACCGTAGCTAGCTTAACTAACTATAAGCCCGCTGCGTCGCATACAATATATAGGCGCAAGTCGACCCCGATTTAGCGATTACCCCACTCACGGAGCCATTTAAGCCCGAGCTACCTAAGACGGCAGACTATACGCTAGCCGCAACCCTTTTAGATGGCGTCTTACTATTAAGACTATCTAAACTTTCGTCCGCTGGACTAAAGAGCTACAAAGAGGATTTAGACCTCTATAAACTCTAGATAGAGAAATATAAGATGCAGTACACAAAGTACAAGACCAAAGTCGCAAGTTTACAGCAGATCGTAGTGTTTATCTAGTTATTGGTAGCACTGCATCTACAACGCACTTGCTGTCTCTTAGATACTACTATTAAAAAATAGATTATAAAGCTAAAAGTAAAAGTAGGAGTTACTTTTAAGTTCGAACAAGAGCAAGCGCGATAGCGATACTATAGCTTGTTAAAGCCTCTACGCATAGTGAATAACTAGGACATATAGCTTACTAAATACGATTATGCCGTAATAGAGGCCGAGACACTAAACGTGTCTAATACTACATAATTTAATCTTGTGGCTGTAGACTTTATATTAGTAGTAAATAAGATAGCTCTAGTATAGGCTGCAACCTTCTAATTAAATGGAAAGGACCTACCTGGCATGGACTAAAAGGACATGATAGGACGTTTCTAAGAATATATAATGCTAAATTATCTAATAACGCGAAATAGAAGCCAAAAGGCAGCGTTTGTAATAGAAGACTTATCTTATCTTGCTGAAAGTAGCTAAGCTGCCTAGAGTATGTAAGGGGATCCCTAACATGTAGAAACGGGAAACTCTCGGGGTATAAAACGGGGTAGACCCCGACATTAACGTATAGCTGTGAAGGATGATAATCGTGCACCTTTAAGCTCTTTAAACCCTTAACGAGGTAGTAGTAACTCTACTAAAGTAGACGCTAATCGTAGTAAACCTGCTAGAGTAGGCACTAACAAAACCGCTAAGTGCCTAGCCTGCGATATAAGACACCCTATTAGGGAATACTTCTATTTCTACCTGGATAAAGCACTAGAATAGTGGGAGCTAAACCTAAGAATAGCTAAATACGTTGCTCTAAAACAAGAGCACGATGCCGATTTTTAAAGTCTACTAAGAGCTTAAAGTAGACCTAGAACTAAGACTCTATCCTTTAAGAATTCCTATACCCTAACTCCAGAGATTACTAATTAGTAACTAAATAGAAGACAGATTTTAAAGGTGTAAGCCGCCTATTCTGTGACCTTTACTATAGACTAATTTAACTATCCTCTTTAGCGTTCTTTTATCCTTAACTCGGGCTTAACGTGCCACATCACGAACGACCCTGACTGGATTTAGAACTATTAGCTACCTACACAAGGCGACTTTATATAGGCAGGCGACACTTAAATCTAGGTAAAGGAATATAGAACTGTTATCTTAAACCTAAAACATAAACAGGGAGCTAAAAGACTAGTACTATATAATGTAGTAATATGCCTAGACATGCTATGTAACCTAGTCTCCTTCTAAGTGCTAAGGTAGAAGGGATTTTAGTGGGATACCTAATTAGAGCCTACTACCCTAAAGCGACTAAATGGAACAACTATTAGAGAGCTTACTAAAATTTATAGATAATAGGTATTAGAATACTAACCCGTGCACTATACAGCGCACTATACGCATTCCTATAATTTTTAAACGTAATAACAACCTTAAAGAGTATTGGCCCTCCTATAGTATAAAAGGCTTAGTTATCCAGGACCCGCCGCAATTAAGCACTTAGTGTAGCGAGCTAAGGGGGTGCGCGTTAAGGGAATTATAATAGTAGAGTATAACTTATATAGAAGAGTAAAGATGCGAAGGCAAATAAGCCGCGCACCTAGGATTAATAAGTAAGGATCTATAGAAAGGCTTTCTATTAATTTCCACACCTACGAATTACCATTGTTTAATAAAGAGAAGAGCTAGATGCTTGTTACGGATAGATATTCTGGTCTCTAATGGGACTTCTACTTCACGGATAACCGAACGGCAAGGTTAATTATTAAGATATTAATAATCTTCTTCGGATTTCTTAAGAACTAATATGACATCACTCTAAAAGTTATTAAAACGGACAATGAGATTACCATAGTTAAACCCGAAGTCGAGCGGTAGCTAAAAAGCCTAGGCATAATTATTAAGCCTTTAGCACTAGACACGCAAGCTTAAAACGGCGGCGCTAAACGCTTAGGGGGCGTAAATAAAGAAAAATCTTGCGTAATGCGTCTGGACGTAAACCTTTTATGGGAACTCTGGCCTAAAATTACAAGAGCTGGAGTGTATCTATATAATTAAACGCCAAACTACACGAATAACTGGAAAACACTATACGAGATATTCTTTACACGAGTATTACTAGCTAATAGGATTATTATATCTATTAAGAAACTAAACTTAGCCTACCTAAAGGCGTACGGATGCAAAGCATTCGCTATAACAGACGATACCTACTATAGAAAATCGAGACTATAATAACTCGACCCTAAAGCATGGATTGGATACCTTATTAGATACTAGTTATTAAACATTTACTAAATATAGATACTAACGCTAGCTAAGGTCATCAGCACGCGAGACGTCGTATTTAATAAAAATATAATTTTTAACAGGAAGATAGAGGATCTAATAGATAACGTTATGCACAATACGCTGGCTAAGATAGCTACATATATTAAGATAATTAAGCTACCACCACTAGTGCACTAACTAGAAACCGAATTATTCTACGAAGACGATGTCGCAGAAAACAAATCACTCATAGAGGACGAAGTAGACCCACCAGGCTACTATCGAGGAAGGAAGATTAGAGATTACTACCTAACACTACCTTTAACTCTACTACCTGCAGCTCTGCTAGCATAGCTAATAACAAGGGAAAATATAAACCTACCCGAGATTACTTTATTTAAGACAGTCCCCTGGGCAGCAGCTTTCATGGCAGGAATAAAAGCAGGAAGGGTTAGAAAACACAACGGGAACACGATTAACAAAGCCTAGATAAAAAGACTACTAGCAAAGGGCGTTAAAATTCACTAATTATAGTTACCTCCGCCACCCACTTATAAAACGGACCTTAACTAATATCTAATAGGAGAATTATTCCGGGAAGCGCAGCAATCGCATCTAGACAGTTATAGAATTACCTAATCCTGGATAGAAGTACCGTACAAGATAGTAAAGGCAATAGGCTAATAAATCCTAGACTATATGTGGGTGTATATGTATAAGTTTAATAAATATCACTAGTTTATCAAGTGCAAAGCGCGACTAGTAGTTAGAGGAAACTAATAACGTAATATAACCTCCTAGGACACCTACGCAGCAACATTAGCCAAAAGATCCTTTTACTTACTTATAGTAATTACTACCAAATATAACCTCGAACTTATATAATATAACGTTACTAACGCGTTTGTACACGCATTACTAGATTAAGAAGTCTACATGCGCATGCCGCCTAGATATTAAAAACCTAGTACTGTCCTTAAAGTCTAGAAGGCACTCTACGGACTGCGAATCTTACTACTTCTTTAGTAGAAAGAGTTCACAGCTACGCTTATTAAGTTTAGTTTTTAGACCGTGCCCTATAAGCCATGCTATATAATTAAGGATAGTATTATTATCTTCTTCTATATAGATAACATTATTATTGCGCACCACCGAGATAAAGCTGGCTAAGCTTAGTAAGTCGTAGAATAACTTAGAAAGAAATACTTAATAACAGGCGGAGAAGACCTACTATAGTTCCTAAGAATTAAAGTAATTAGAGATTAGTAGAACTAACTTATTTAACTCTCCCAGGCCATATACTGTGACAAAATTAGCCGGCTGGTTGATGACCAAATAATCCGACATGACACCCTAATAGGCATAGGGGAGCTTAAGCCGAGAGAAGGGCTGGCTTCGCTTATAGAGATTAATAAATACCAACGTAAGATCGGATTACTCCTATATATAGCTATTAGTACCTGACCAGATATTGCATTCGCAACCTTAAGGCTAGCGAGATTCTTATTAAATCCTGGTCCAGAACATTATTATGCGGCTGACCGAGCCCTGCTGTACCTTAACAAAATAAAGTAGAAGATACTTTAACTTAGAGGAGGCAAATCCTTACAGGTAGCAAGTAATGCCTTATTTACGGATAACACTTTAGACTATAAGAGCTCGCAAGACTACGCTATTAAGCTATTTAATAGCCTTATTACATAGCGTGCAAGCAAATAAGACACTATTACTATATTAACTATAGAAGCTAAGCTCCTTGCTCTAGCGCAAGTTGCAAAGGAAGCCATCTTTATATTAAGATTAATAAAGGAACTAAAAGTTAAGCTACCTAGCCCTACTATTATAATCTAATGTAATAACTAGTAAACTATTTGGCTAGTAACGCAGGAGATCTCGAAGCTGTATACGAAGCTTTAACACGTCGATATACATAATTACTAGCTCCGACAGGAAGTAACTAGGGGAAGGATAAAGGTAGAATACACTAAATCTGCAAAGATAATTATAGACGGCTTAACTAAAGCACTCTTAGTAAATTAGTGGCAGAACTTCCTAAAGTAACTAGGACTAGTAGAGGTAAGGAATTAAAAGGTAGCTAATAAAGCACCTTTAGAAGAGATTTAAGACTAGCTTAATAACCTCACCCTCGTCTAATAACCTTAGCCATGGCTCGAATGGCTCCAAGCTAAGGGGGTGTGTCAGATAAAAAGTATATCAAGTTTGGAGGATTAGGGGTAGCCCGAAAAAGGCCGGGGATTAACTAAGAACACACAGAACCTGCCGAGGGAACCCCGTAGACAGGCAGAATAACCTAATACATTAATTCAACCCCCCAAATCATCAGGACATCTATTAAGACGTGACATCTAACAAGATTGCTTACGCTTGTCCCTAGAGTGCTTTATTAACTAGTAGCTAGGCTTACTATAAATAAAGCATTTCTTTTAAGATTACTATTGCTTAGGTGGCAGTAGCTATTAGAAGGGTAATTCTCGAGAGTTACCTTAATAGAGTCTATAGTTATTAACGTCTTGCGGCGAGAAGCGCGACAAGAATCCTTGCGATCTATTACCTTAACCTCTCCGCGAGCTTTTACCTCTATAGGTCCTATTAGTCTAGTACTACTTATAGTCGTTTGCGTTAGGGTCGTCCTTATAGGGGTGTTAGAGGTTATAGTAGTTCTAATACTCCTTATTAGTAGTGTATTATATTAGGCTTGGATTACGCGCCTCGCGCGAGCGAGTGGTAGCGCTAATAAATAAGTGTAGAGTAGAGTAGAGGCTTTTAAAAGTAGGCGCTGGGGCGAAGAGGGCAAAGTTATAGTCCTTAATACTACTATACGCATTAAGTAGTTATTCGCGTAGCACGTTATTACCTTAGTAGTTATAGCCTAACCCGCGTTAAAGCTTCTAGAGCTTGTTAATAAGTAATTAGAGAGTATTAAGACAAGACTTGTTAGGGTAGGCGCTAATTATATATGCTAGCGTAGTTGTTCTCTACTTGCTAAGGTATAATTAATAATTCTCCGTATTATAGAAGTGGCTCTTTATTATACCTATTATTGTCTTAAGATTATAGCCCTAACCCGCGAGGCAGTTATAGTAGTAGTTAGATACTCTATCTTTTAGTATAATAGAAAAAGCTTGATCCTAGTATTACTTAGGTAGCCCTATCTTGCTGCAATTGTCTCGGAAGATTCTAAATTTAGTGTTAAACACGTTATATAGCTTACCTTTAAAGCGCTTCTTATTATCGTATAGCTTGCAGAGGTCTGTAATAAGTTAATGTGTGTTGTTAAGACGTGTGGCGTCTGTAGGGCTTTCGTGCTGTAGATGGGGGTTATACGTATTGTACTGGTTTAGCTGCTGCGTAGAGGATAAAGGCGCGTTGTGCTACTGATAAGGGGGCAGGTATGTGGTAGGCTGCCGTTTTAGTAGAGGTATAGGTTGGTAGACAGTGCGTGCTATTAGAGCTAGTTAAGGAGAAGCAAGGTGCGTAGAGGGTTATTAAGAAGATTACTATAACAGAGGCGTATTATATAGAAGCGATGTCGCAAGATTTAGATTAAAGCGCGAGTTAAATTTCTTGTTTATTTTAAGCTAGTAAGCAACCTCTTTATTAGTCTATTTATAATAGTCGCCTTGCAGCGCTTCTGCGATATTATAGGTAATTAACTTACTATTCTTAGCTATAAAGACGCCTTGCTTGCGTAGGTAGTTTTAGAATTTAGTAATAAGAGATTTGTTGCCTTTATTAAAGAGTTCTTTTAGCTATCCTTTAAAGATAATAGTTATCTGCTCCTATAGCTTATAGTCCTCCCATTCTTTGTTTCGGGAGATCCGGTAGTAGAAGAGGATGTATATGTTTACACTCTTTATGTTAATTTTTATAATGTCTATATTCTTATTAATATTAAGGGGCTAGCCTTAACTATCCTTATTAATAAGCGCCTGTTCTTCCTTCGTAAGATAGTTAGTAAGAGGCATTGTGGGAAAGTAATTTAAGGGTCGTAAGGCGTCTCTTTAAGAGAGTAAGACGCAGGTTAATTAATAGTACTATTAGTGGCGGGTACTGTAAAGCGTGATAGATAGGGACTTAAGTAAACGCTTAAAGTCCTTATTACTTAGTAGTAGGCTACGACGCGCGAGCTTCCGGCGAAGGCGTAATAGACGTGGAGACCTAGGTAAACGCTTAGGGTCTTGTTAGCACACGGTTTAGGGTATCGCTATACCCCTCGTCGTGTCTCTTCTAGTTCTCCTTGCTATCTGTGGTTATCTCTCATAGCATCGACTGTGAGGGTAACCACTAATTAGTGTCGGTTCACAGGTAGCAAGGAATGAACAAGTAACTCTCTATCTTTGGTATCTAGTGTCTGTATTGTCTGTGTGTTCTGTAATAGTTCTATATACCTTCCTTCCAGTTCTCGTGGATGTGAGCGAGTACCAGGTGGTGTGGAGGCGAAGGGGTTTCGGTACAGTATCAGGTTAACTGGAAGTGAGGGGGTAAAAGGGTATGATTGGGTTACACAGTTCCCTTAGCGCGGAAGGCGAGGCAGTGCAGACAATAATTGTAAACTAATAGAGCGTATTATTAATATACATTATAATTATAAATAAGGAGACTAAAATAATATTTCAGAAACACCCTAATATAGTTATCTAGCCTATAGGAGGAGGTCTAGCACCTACTATGTAATCTCGTCCTTCTAAAGTACTATTTATATATTATAAGAGAAACTAACGCGATTTTAATTTTTAAAAGATAATTATAAACGTTATTTTTAATAATTATTAATCTATTTTCCTACTAAGAATACGACGGTAGAGTGCATTATTACTTATATAATAGAAACTCTTTATATTAGTTAAAACGCTAAAGTAGTATCCTAATGTAGCTAGGATTATAACTAGTAAGAGACTTAAGATATATTTAAGAAGAAAATACTTAATACGTTAAGAACTGCTTTTTAATTTAACTATAAGCTTATAATGTCCTTACAGAGTATTCGTAGAATCTAGACTAGTTATTATTGAAACTACTAAAGTATATTTAACTATTATAGGACGAGTTAGACTAGATTATAAAAAAGGATAAGTTAATATATGTACTTAATTATACTTGCTATCTGAGCTACTATATTAAAGGTTAACCGGCGACTTTAATGTTACAAGGGCTATACGTACCTACGCCTGTTCCGGGTTAGGAAAGGATAGGTTTAGGAGGTAAACCACCTCGCAGATATTTAGTAGTTAAGAGCTAATAATAACACTAGCATATTTATAAATAATTTAATCTTATACTAAATTATAAAATAACTACCAGGGAGTTTTATTAATCTGTGTAAGAAATATACTTAAGGTATCCTAAGTTAACTATAAGAAGTAGGAAAAGTATAAAGAAACCTTTAGACTGTATACTATCTATCCTATCCTTTGCTATTATTTAAATGGTTATTATAGTCCCGCTAAGACTTTATAGTCCTAAGGGACTTTTGCTTAGGTAGGAATTTATTACGTAAATACTAACCTAAACTATCTTACGCCTTTCAGTATTATCTTTATTTTATTTTTTACTAGCTATAGCCATATTAGTACCTCTAACTAGTATTCTTGCCTTTAAAGTTTCTAAGATTATAATATTATCCCCCCTTTTAACGTATTTATTTTAATATCTTATATAATTATATTGCTATGCCTCTAGCGCGTACGTTCTTATTTATTTAAAAGTATACGTCCCTTAATTCTATGATAAGTTTTCGTCTCCTCTAGGTTTTCCTTATTTTACTAACTATGCTAAAAGGTTTTATTTTAATTTCTTTTGCAACCTATTACTCGCGTACTAATAAAATAAAATTTTTTGTTTTAAAAATAATATTTAGTTATGCATAGTATTAAAGGGAGAAGTTACGTTAGTTTATTGATAGTATACTAATTATAGTTTATAGATTTAAAAAAAATTCAGGTGCGTATTTAAAAAGAAAAACGCAGAAAGCAACCCGAGCTTTTTTTACGTAAAAGAATTAACTACTTGCCTAAAACGTAAGCCAGCCAAGATTGAAGAAAGGAAGTATAATTATACTTAGTATAACCTTCGGGTAGCTAATGCAATAAAGGCCTTAGAGAAATAAATGAAGAATCTAAAAAATATAATTATTATTAATAACTATAAACCATTATAACTTGTACGTTTAAGGGCTAACTTCAGCTAGTTATAAATAAAACTTTTTTTACTTGATTTTCTTTTCTTCCTCACATAATTTACTGTTTTTTAATTTACTATTTAGGAGTGCTCCTAGTGGTATCTTATTTCTAATATCTTAGCTAATTCTAAATAATCCTTAGGTCCTTAATTCCCTTATCCTCGTATTTATTATAATTTAAATTTAATTAGGTTTTAACTAAAGCGTTTACTGGTGCTAGTTATAAAAGTAATTTATAAAATACAGGATAGATTTTGTAACCAGTAGTAGTAGTAATTCAGATATAACAGGTCCCTTAGTTTCTTGAACTTTAAAAGACTCTATTTAGAGGTAATCTGGTTTCTACTAGGTTGTTCTATCCTTAAATATTTTTTATAATAGGAAAACTTTATTTTTCCTACTAAAGGTTAGTCCCTTAAGCTTTTATGTATTAGCGTTCTTAGATACTGTGAAGGCTTTTTAGGTAATTTATTCTTATAAGATATTATAAAGTTTTTTCTTTTCTTCTAAGCTTTGTCCTAGGCGCTTATAGAGATGCCTTTTATATCTCTTAGGTCTTAATAAGTCGGTAGATTATATCTATAGTTTACATAATATAGGGAATACATTATTATGCTTAATATAGTAATGTTATATGCTAATTATGTCGTTAGTAGTAACATTACATAATTATTTTATTATTTATTAATATAAATGTTAGATAAAATGCTTGTATGCGATAGGGTATAATGACAAGTAATGGTTATGTGTCTATTAATTATTAAATTCTGTCCCTTGTCTGTTCACTCTGCTTAGTTAGTTTTAACCCCCAGGATAGTGCGATAAGTACTATAGTCCTTATTCTATTATATAGATTTAACCTTAACGCCCTTATTCTATCTAACACACCCCCTTGGCTTAGAAATCTTTATAAGCTAAATTATAATAGAGTTCCTTATTCTATAAGCGTAAGGTCTTGAAGTTAATCTTAAATCTCTTTAAAAGACGCTTTATTTATTATTTTAGGTCTTTTTAATTCTACTAGTTTAAGTTAAGTTAGGAATCCTTCCTACTTTTAACTAGAAAGACCTTAGTAAAGCTATTAGTAATTATATCTACTAAGTGCACGTATTTTACCTTAATCTTTCTAATATAGACTTCTTATCTTAGCTAGTAACTATAAATATTAACGTGTTATAATTTTTTCTAGAGCTTAGAGATTTCTTTAGTTACTAATAAAATAGTTCACTTATTATTGCATTAGATAGTAATTAACGATAATAGTAGTTTAATCTGTAGTTTAACTAATAGTTGTAATATAAATATTACTTCCATAGCTACCTGTACTAGGGCGAGAAGCTTTGCTTTAGTTATTAAAGTTATAATAGTGTCTTGTTTATTTGCTTTCCAGGTAATAGGTCTATTAAATAGCTTAATATTATATCCTTGTAAGCTCTTTTTGTCTAGTATATTATTAGTAAATAAGGCATTACTAGCTACTTAAAGCCAGTTACCTCCTCTAAGCTATAGTATTCTTTATTTAGTACTAGTTAAGTATAGTAGTATTTAATTAGTAGCATTTTAATGTTCGAAGCCTAGATTTAACAGGAACCAAGCTAGTTTTAAGATTATAAAGGTAATATCTAGTTAGGTTACTACTATTGTAAATAGAAGTAATATAATTTTACGTTAGTATTTATTAATTTCTAAGGATGTTACTAAGCCTATTTAAGGCTTTAAAGCAGTAGTAGCTATTAGGATAGTATAGCAAATATCTTTTTTATTAGCTAGTTAGCCAATCCTCTCTACGTGTATAGCTTAAGAGAGTTAAATTATCTAGTAACTTTAGTCCTTAATATTTTTACGCTAAGAAACTACTAAAAAGTTATTTGCTTTAGTAAAAGTGTACCTCTTTTATAGGCACTTAATTATTTGCTACACCTCTTACTCTTTTTACTTATAATAAGCTAATATAATATTATCTACATAGAAGAAGATAATAATCCTGTCTTTAAAAAAGTAGCATAGCTCGTAAGGCATAGTTTAAAAGCTAAGAACTTTAAGTATTATAGTAAATTCTTTCTACTAAAGGAGTGGCGAGATCTATAGACTATATAGAGCCTTATTAACTTAGAGGATCGTTCTAGGTTTTTAATAGCCGTGGAGCATTCTTATGTATACTTCTTGCTCTATCGTTGCATGGACAAAGGCGTTTGTGACGTCGTATTGTTTAACCTCCAAGTCGTGGTGGACTATAAGTACTATTAGTATTTAGAATAACTGGCTAGTAAGTGTAGCTACGTAAGTGTCCTATGAGGTAATATTCTATTATTAGTTACTTTAGATAACTAGTCGCGCCTTGCACTTTAGCAAGTAATAATACTTATTAAGTTTATATGTATATACTTATATATAGTTAAAGATCTATTATCCTGTTAGTTTAGTCATCTTTATTAGTACCTCTAATTATAATTTTGTTTATTAATAGCTTATAAGATAGGTCTATTCTACTTTTTTTTTTTTAAATAGTTTACCTATTAGGTAGTCCTTAAGCTTAGTATGGCACGTTAGCAAAGGTAAAAGTTAATTTTAATAAGGCTTTAAGCCTTTAGCGAGTAATCTTATTATTTTTACCTTATCTATAATATTACCTTTATAGATTATATGTTACGGTACGATTCCATCAGGTTCTATGCCAAGACTCTTGGGTGGATCCAGAGTGTATATATATGTAGGATACTTCTACTGTAGAGGAATGAACGCAGCTCTTCCCTTCCTCACAGTTATAAGCCCGGAAGCCTTCAACAATCGCTACGTTCACAGGGTATTGTACTAGGGTCTATCTTTGCAGACCTAGTCAGTTGTTACGTCGTTAAGTTGGGACCTCGTTGTCACTGGACAATTAGTTAAGAGACGTGAATCGTCTAGGATTAGCGCTAGTTAGGACCTCGTCGTTAGAGAATCAACGTCGTACAGAATACAGACGCCGCACAGAATACGGACGCCGCATCTTGCAAGGATAGCGACTAAATTAGACCTGCTAATTACGAAAGAGACCGTTATACTCGACAAACTAGAGGATTGGTCGAAATAGATATTCCTCAGAAAGGACTACGCAGTCAGGAACTATATCTAGGAATACGTCGATCTATCGCTAAGCCACGAAGAAGTCTCTAAGTTAGAGACAGAGAAGCCTAAAAGGCTTAAGCTAAAGGAATTTCATAAGCCAAGAACTGCAAGAGGTGGTAACGTAAGTGGCGAAGCAGGGAGCGCAAGGGGCACAGGGGGTGGCGCAGCAGGCGATCAAGATGCCGAAGAAGTCACTATCCTGGACCTCACAGATCAGGAGCTAAGAAGATACGAGCTTTGGCAAAAGGACTATCAAAGTGCACTAGCCGAATGGCGGCAGAAAGAAAAAGCTCTTGGAAACTTTACAGAGCAGATTAATAGAACAATTGCATTGCGGCATATTTATCTAATCGCCGACTGCTCGAGCACACATGAGCGACTAAGAACTCTGATGAAGCACCTCTGTCCTAGCTAAGGTGAGCGCAATGCTTAACTCTAAGCACGTTATTAGGTACTTAAGAATCGACTACGAAAGGCAAACCTCGACACCTAGTTTTAGGACTAGATAGAGACAACGCGTCTTATGACCTAAGCGGGCATGCTAAAGGTCTATGGCAATTAAGCGCAAGAAGACTTTATCCTATTAATTAAAGGCCTAGATAATAGCTGGGCATTAAGTCAGCTATTAGCGCTTATTATAGCAGAACGGACTAGTAAAGACTTTATCAGCATCTCTAATCTAGTAGCCAATTTTACTTTGTACTATCGACGGACTCGACCAATTGTATCAGGACTAGGTACATTCGCTACTCTAGGTGTTACTCTACCAGCCGATCAGCCAGCCAATTAGTTAAAGGATCAGAAGAATGAGCGTTAGAAGAAGACACTAACCTGCCTATGTGGCGAGAAGCATAGATTCGACAGTTGCTACTACGTCAATACGGCTTTACGACCTGCTAATTGGCGGCCAAACAAAGACGTCGAGAAGAAGTTCCAGAAGCTTTAAGCCAATTAGTCACCTATGGCAAAGGTTCTTCAAAAAATAGAGAACAGGCTAGCCAAAAGCAATACTAGGACGCCTACTAAGTCAGGAGAAGTCACTGCTTTCGATAATAGCTAGTAGCCAGCTACAATGCCTTAGTGTGGTGCACTTCAGGTCGCTGCTACCAACAAGCCAATGCTTCGGCCTCCACTACTGAATAGATGGATTCTTGATCCTGGCTCGAATACGCATGTTACCAATACCAAGGCATATAGCTGGAAGAAGATCTCTAATGCTAAGCTAGAAGAAAGCGCGTACGCTAGTGACCAATTAATACCTATTTAGGAATAGGGAGAGGTCCTGCTTAAAATCAATATACCTTTTAGAGTTAAGACAATTCGACTAACGTACGTCGTATACATACCTAAGTTCTTCACGAGTATTGTTAGCCTATCTCGATGCAGAAGCCTAGGCATTAAATTCAACTCTAGCTAAAACTACCTATACTAAAAGAAGCTATTAAATGTAATATGCCAGCTTAAATATAATGGTAGTCACTAGTTGATAGACTTGGATTGCAACGACCGACCGCCATTAGAACTCTATGCAACTCAGTACCGACCTAGGCCATCCTACTCTAGCAGGAAGCCAATGAGCGTGAGTGCGATGGAAGCTCATAGAGTGTTTGGCCATGCGAGCCAGAAGGCGATCGCTCATTTATCAGAGAACGTCGATAGAATACAGCTCAGCGAGCAGCCAGAGCATGCGCCGTTGTGGACAGACTGTGAGGTCTGTACAGAGACGAAGCTACATAAGTTGATAAGCAGGAGAGCTCCACGAGAGCCAACAGAACGTCCATTCTATCAACTAGGAATAGACCTCATACAGCTGAGGGAGCGCACCGAGCGTTGCTACAATGGAGATCTATGGCTATTCCACGCCGTGGACCAGTACAGCAAGTGGCACGAAGCTTGTTGCCTACCTAATAAAAGCTTAACAACGCTTTAACAAGTAGCTTAGAGATTACTAGCTAAACTATAACGTCAATTCCGCGCGCATGTAGCTGTTGTAAGACTTAATAGCGAACGAGGCTATTCTAAGCTACTTAGTGTCTTTAAGGATCTAGGGATCGTCGTCGAACCGCGTGCAGAGTATATAGAAGAGCAGAATAGTTTAATAGAGAAAGCCGGCCATTTAATTATTATCCGTGCAAGAGCTATCAGGCTTAAAGCAGATCTACTAAAGGAGCTATTAAATAAATGCGTTATAGTGGCTATCTATCTGCTTAATCGCACACCTACTGAATCGCTTAACTAGAAAACACCTTATTAGATTATTAGAGGTGTAAAGCCATTAGTAGCTTATCTTAGTATTATAGGAGCACGAGCGTACGTCCTTAATCAGCAAGTAAAGCGCGGAGAGAAGCTAGAATCTCGTGCTTTAATAGGACACCTAGTTAGATACGATTCGACGAACATTTATCGCATTTGGATGCCAACACTGGGCAGAGTTATCAGGACTAGAGATGTGGTCCTTATGCCCTCAAAGCTATACACTACCAACGAGGTATATGCTGAGAAGGAGACGCTACGCAGAGCAGTAACAGTACTAGATATCGAAGAGTTAGATGAGCTAGAGGATCTAGAAATCGATTAGCCGCTTGACACGACTTGGAACAATACACGAATAAACACTTTAAAAGACGAGGACAGTGCTAAAGCGCAGCTTCTAGGTAAACTAATGCGCTAGCAGCAGATAACAAAGGTAGTAAAAGCCAAGTTAAGTAAGTAGCGCGGACTTTTAACACTAGAAGAAACGCTAGAGCCTAGTGCTACATCTGGAAATTAGCAATCTATTTAGATAGTAGATAACGAAGTTAAGCTTCCTCGCGGCTGGCAACCGCTAGCAAAAGGAGACGAAGCACTAAATTGACATTCAAACAACGCGCGCAGACGAGACGAGATCAGCAGTAATGTTGACGCTAGCCATATTATATCTGGCAGAAGGCGCAGAAACAGCAAGACACCCAGAGACTACTTCGCTACATTTGCTGCGGCTGTCAACCCATCCGCGCCAGAGAAGTTACTCAGTGAGCTTCCTAGAACTAGGCTACATCGCGATCAGCTGCCGCCTCCACCGAAGCGATGGAAGGATCTAGAGAAGCACCCATTCGGCGCAGAGTTTCGTGCAGCTGCAAGTGCTGAGCTCAACAGTTGCAAAAGCAAGGGGTGTTTTAGCAGGACCACAGCTACTCAGGCGACTGTGCAAGGCGAAGTGCTACTACTTATGTAGGTATTCACGTACAAGTTCGATCAGGATGGCTACCTTTACAAGTTCAAGGCGCGACTGGTAGTCAGAGGGGACCTACAGGAAGACTAGGAAGACACCTACGCAGCAACGCTGGCAGCACGCGTTTTCCGCTTCCTAATTACTCTATCAGCTGCCTTTGGGCTACTTGCCTATCAGTATGATGTTCTGAATGCCTTCCTGAATGCTTACCTCAATCGTCTGATCTATGTACGCACGCCTGACAGATTTATAGATTAACTTAGTAAGCTACTAGAGCTTAAGCGCGCACTCTACGGCCTGCGCGATGCTCTACTTCTCTAGTATAAGCACTTAAAGAGTACTCTAGTTAAGCTAAGACTAAAGCTAGTTAAGGAAGTACCCTGCTTATTTACCAGCGAGAGCCTGATTATCTTCTTCTATGTTGACGATATTGTGGTTCTAGTACACCCAGACAACCTGGAGCATTATAGTCAGTTTGAACGAAGGCTGCGAGCTACGTACGAGGTACGATGTCTAGGAGAACTAAGGTAGTTCCTAGGTATACGGATTATGAGGGATTAGTCAAAAGGGAAAATCTGGCTAATTCAGGATTCCTTTATTAACAAGATTGCAACAAAGTTTGACCTTGTACAGACTCACAAGGCCTACCCAGCCGTGCCGCTAGTGGAGAATTATCTAGCTCCAAGCACTGAGGAACCGAATTCTCAACGTACCCACACTTATCAGCAACTAGTAGGCTCACTGGCCTACATCTCGACGTTTACACGGCCTGATGTCGCTCGCGCACACTCAGTACTGGCACGTCACCTGCAGAATCCAGGGCAGAAGCATTTGAACGCTGCCAAGCATGTATGGCGATATCTAGTTGGCACAAAGCATCTAGCTATCGGAGCCTCACGGCTAGGTACAGAGAACACGACATATCTCTGTGAGACGCCTGAGGACGATCCTAGAGCGGGAACAGAACCACTGTTCTATGGAGCCTCTGACGCAGCATATACTGACGATCCTGATACGCGTCGAAGCTCACAAGGCTACTTGTTCAAGCTATATGGACTGCTAATTGACTGGAAATCGACCTTACAGCGCTCAGTCACGAAATCGACTACTGAGGCTGAGTTGCTCGCTCTGTCCACTGCTGGTAGCGAGATGGAATAGTGGAACAAGATATTCAACTACGTACGCTTTTAGCCAGAGATCTTACCTACCTTATACTGTGACAATTAGCAGACTGTAGGGATTGTCAACAAGGCTGAGGATAGGCTTTATACAAAGCTGAGACATGTCGACACACATCAGATGTGGCTACGATAGGAAGTAGATGCTGGGAAGCTGCAGATTGAATGGAAGCCTACAAATCAGATGCCTGCGGACGGTCTTACAAAGACACTAGTTCGACAGAAACACAACAACTTTGTTAAATAGCTAGGCCTCACAGATATCACAGAGCAGCTAAAGGGACCATCTACTGGCAACGATGTACCAGAGCCTGATGACTTTTCTACCTGGTATTGAAAAGAAGATCGGGGGGTGCGACTATATGGGGAGACTCAGATTGATATCTTAAAGAAGTCAGCTTTGTTGTCCACTGCAGCTGGGGGGGTGTGTTACGGTACGATTCCATCAGGTTCTATGCCAAGACTCTTGGGTGGATCCAGAGTGTATATATATGTAGGATACTTCTACTGTAGAGGAATGAACGCAGCTCTTCCCTTCCTCACATTATAACGTAACTAGCTTAAGTTCCCGCCATAAAAGCTACTACCTAGGGGATAATCTTAAATAACCTATATTATATTACTTTAGATTAGTTTTTCACTATTAACTAAGCAAGTAATACTGCGGATAGTAGTATAAATAAAAGAGTTAAGTATTTATCCTTAATTTTCCTCCCTTAATAGTAGCCTAGTGAGTCTACTTTGTCTTAATAGTCTAATATGTCCTTAGTAGTATTATCCTTATAGAACGATTCTATTTCAAGTTACTAAGTAGAAGTTAGTAGTTTAATAGTTTATATATACATGGCTATTTCTTCTAGCGTGTTATATATAAGATTATCTATTAGATCTTCTATTCTTCCTATTTGTCAGATTTGATAGTGTTCTGTCACTTTGAGATAATGCAATGATGAGAATTTGATGGATGTGATGATTGATTGATGATGTTCGTGTTCTGTGTGTGTCTGGAGAAAAAATGCGTGGTTGCAGTTAACCCCACCACACCGAAAGCCTCGGCTTACCAACGCTTAGGTAATCCCACCACGCCAAAGGTGACCCCACCAACGAAATTTTGCCTCTTACCTAACCCTACCAACAACTTTATTTCCTCTCAACAACAGGTTCTCATCATGTCCAAACAGCTGCTTATGAGTGTAATACACCTTAAGACGTTCTGTACCTCATCTAAACGTGTTCTAGCCAGCCTACAAAGCCTATAGCGAGCTTGGTTGCCCTCCCTTTGGTTGCGACCCTTTCGAAGAAGTGCGTGTAACCTGTACACGATCTCAACCGGTTCCTAACATGTTCAGAACACTAGCGGCGAGGTCACGATACACTTTGGGGAGATATACTGTAGGGCGAAGGTGGGCGACGAGCTCTGTGGGGTAAGAAAACCATATTCCTAACATGTTCTAGACATATTCTCACGCTTCAAAACTTTTTGTTAGTTGTGTTACTAACGTGTTTAGAACGCGCTGAAAACTCGAGGTGCACTGGTTACCCACGTAAAGAAGCATCACTCCGAAATTACGGTGGGCAAGGCAGAACACACTGGGAATCCGAAGATGGAGGATATTATGAATTCCCGTGGCAAGTACTTCTAAACATGTTCTCAACGTGATCCTAACATCTCTACAGTCTGGTATTCAGCAATCATGAAGAAGCATAACGAACTTAAGCCTCCAACACCTTCCGAACAATTTAAGAACGACTGGCAAGAACCATCATCCACCCCCAAAGCCCTTCGTACCTGTCCTAAGTCTCTTGCTATCACGATCCCAACTGGTTGTGATCGAATTGCGCTTCCTACATTCACTAAAGGCAAGAATAAAAACAAGGTAATTTGGTTCGCAAATGATGAGAACATGTTGATAACGCGTTCAGGTCAACTTTGCAAGAGCCGCCCAGATCCTCAAGCAGAAGAATGCGCCCTACCCTTGTGATTCTTGCAAGACTGCTAATCCAGCTAGCAAAGGTAGAAACTATTCCTATAGTGTCTGTAACATGCTACTAACATGTTCAGCATGCACGTGGACTGACGATTGCGATAGCACTCGGTGGTTCAAGGGCTGGGCAGACGCGAGTTCTAGTTCGGATGAGGCTGCTGATTAAATTCACATCCAGTTCAGATCATGTTCTAAACATCATCAAAACCAGGCTTCCACAGAATCAATTAGTTCTCAAGACACTTCCAACGTGTTCCCAACATGTTCTCAGATCAATGACCACAGGTTAGGTAGTTCTAGCAGCAATTAACTCTATACTGCCGTATCTCCAAACCAATTCAGGTAATAAACATGAACGCGTTCTGAATACATTTACAATGCATTCCTAACACTAATTTACGTCAATGCTCGCTTGTTTTCTTTGCTCTCTCACTTCTAAGCATTTCTAGCTCTATTTCAAGCTTCTCGTTCTCCAGCTCGCGCCTTCGTACAATTGATTCCCTATCTCTTTCGTCAAGGGATTTCATATGTGGTTGAGCATTAAGATTTTGTTGGAGTACTTGACGTTGAAGGCTTAGTTGCGACGAAGGTGATCTGAACGGAATCGTAACAAGTTGTGATGGGGTTGGCGTTGTTGTAGAGCTTGAATCGCTGTCTTGGGTTGCTGTTTGAGTAACTAGTGCAGGCGTAGGGTGCCTACTGAGCCTTAGCCTTTGCCTTGAGGTGCTTCTAGCTCGAACATAGCTAGAGGAGGAAGCCTGAAACAAGATAGCATCCTCCCTATTATCGTTAGAATTATAATTTATGCCTCTATCGAGGTGTTGCTGACGTTTACGTTCTGGAGGTGTTAGTAACACGCTTTGAACAAGTTCGTAATGTAACCTACTCTGTCTAGCCATTGCGTTACTATACCGAGAGGCAAGGCCTTGAGAACGCTGGCCATGGCGTATGTCTCTTTGAACTCGAGTACTCCACTGATTAATATCCCTTTGATTAAGCAATTGAGCCCTAGAAAGAATTAGCATGATGTTTGCAACGCGTTCTAAACACAATATGAGTGGGTCTTACGCTTGAATCGCTGGCAGAAGGCGTAAAGCCTTGCTAAACGAATAGGACTTCTTCGCAGACTGCTTAACGTGATTAGAAGTAGCCTCTAGTATATTCTAATCGCGTTGGGTTATTAATGTAATATTTCTGTTAAGCCCTGCTGCAATTACTGTATTGCGCTTGTGTCTTGCCTAGCTGCTAACAGTTGGGCTCTCGTGCTCTAAGGAGTTGTTATTAACATGTTTAGAACTGGTTGCGATTAGATTACCAATTAGTTGCTCGCAAAGAGTGTCATATTCTTCCTAGCTTCGGCAGGTAAGGAGAGCTGCCATTCGACCGCGTACAAAATCAAACTCTGGATTAATCCCAGGAGTTGCTGTTTTAATGCTTCGTAGAAAGTGCGCTGTACAGAATTTAACTGTATTTTGAAGTTGCCACTGCTAGGGGCGGCTGTTGGAATCAATCGACTGGAGATAGCGTCCGAACCCTTCGATAACCAGTCAGTAACATGTTTAGAATAGGTTCTTATCACGTACCACTCATTTGTTTCCCATCCATATCAACAGTAACACTAATAAAGCCATTATTATGTAGATGCTTCCACCTTATATCTTTCTGAGCACATTGAGAAACGTGTTTGAACAAGATTTTAAAGCACTTTTGATATATTTGTCGCTTCTCACAGTTGATATACATTCGAGCGAGAGTAAACACTAGAAAGGGTTAGCAACGGGATACTAACAAGTTGTGAACACGTTTACTTACGTTTGCCATGCTGCTCATGGAAGTATGCAAAGATAAGCTCGTGGAACCCACGCGCTACTCGCTTAAAGGAGAGATCGACCTGAAATGTCTGTAGGCTTGCAAAAACAATAGCTTGTGGTTTATGCATAGTTAGAACGATGCTGCCCAGGTTATTGGTGTATATTTCCCTAATATACGCCTAAACACATTAGAGACTAGATGCAAGTGCGTTTTGAACGGCTTGCGTACCTCTTCTAGGTCTTGGTGCCTCAATTTCATCTCAAACTCCACCCCAGCGAGGTCCTGACCAGCAGGAAACAGAATAAGCTTCTCGCGATATATAACCTGAGCAAGACGATCCATGTTTACAAGCGATTGATGTATCTGTGTAAAAGAAGGCTTGTTATAGTTCCTACAAAGTTCCCTAAGGAACGGTGACTTAAGAAAGGAAGCTAACACGTTAGTAAATAGTCTAGAACGTGTTTAGAAAACATGCATACCAACAGTCATGCTTGGATCGTTTATTCGGTGAATAAGAGATACTATCTCCTTTGAAAGAGCTTCAGGAGTCCTTGAAGGTGGAGGAGGAGGGTGTGTGTGTGTACCCTCTGACGTAAACGTATAGTAGGGGCACTCGCTTACGTATACAGGTATAATAATGTTGAACTGAACCTTACACGAGGCCCGCATGAGATTCCCCTTCCCTTGAGGATGATTATTATCTTATGAACACGTTAGTAAGGTGTTCATGAGCTGTTAAGAAGTGACTTTGTTACCACAGTCTCGAAGTTTTGACCTTGTTGACAGGATAGTACCACACGTCTCTGTTTGCTCTGGATCCTGGGGTAACCCATTATTAAATAGGTTCTGGAGGTGTTGAGTGTCGTACTGATCCCCAACAACCCTATACATGTGCCCTTCTGATTTATTTGATGGCGTCCAACTTCTGCACCCAATATACCAGAGGCGCTCCCCAGAAACAGCCTAGATACCTTCTTAACAGGTTGTTAACGTGTTCTAGAATTGTTGTCGCTCACCGGCTCTCTCATCTGGCGGAGAACTGGTCTACATGTAGGCCTTGTAAATACACACGCAGTTCTGTTGCTAAATCGATGCGTTACAGCCTGGTAGAGCCTGTACCTAGTGAGAACCTGTTTAATACTAGTTAAGAACACCTACGCTGTAGATCTCTTTTTCTGTGGGTCTAGCTCAGACCTGTATATATTCAAGCGAGCGCTCTTCATCTGCTCCCACATCTCATCGGTAACATGGGTGTGTGAAAGCGTTGCTAACGTATTTTCAAGGAATTCGCAATGCTTTATTCCTGTACACTTATATCGATACCTTGTTGCTGGTCCACCTAGAAAGGCAGATGTTGTGCGCTTAGCTGGACCCTTCTGTTTCCGACAATATTGGAACTGATAGCTTGTTAACGTGTTGACAACATGTTGGGGAAGGGTTGTTACCTGTTGGACATCTTGGAGCACCATCTCCGCGGTGGCCCTAGTAGGATCTACATGGACACAGTACGTATACCCGGACTCAGACGTTTGGGGGTATTCTGGAAGGAGAGCAGTGTGGGTGATTGTCCCTGTTGTAAGAGGGTTGTGCGCCCCAGAGGTCAGCGCCGTAACAGAGACCCCTACATCCTAGATGAAGATGAGAACATGTTCCTAACATGACGCTATGTTGCTCTTGCCTCAGTATCGCTCCTTTCCTCCTCCCAGGCATCAGCAGGGGAACCTTCTTGTGTTCTCTCTGTAGATTCTCCCACAACAAACTCGTCAATATCACTGTTATATGATATTTTGTTCTCTATGTCAGATAGGAGCTCTCGGCTCTCAGCAATATCTAATGTATCACCTAATGTTGTTAGCAACATGTTCGCAATGTGTTCTCAACAACTTAACTCATTTTTTCGGCAGTCTTAGCGAGCAAAGTGTGTTGGGAGAATTTTGATGGGGACCTTAGTGGGTCGGCTATTTAAAAAGCTAAAGCCACCAATAGCTGACTAAACTCTACCATCCAATAGATGGCCGCACCAACGCGCTTGGGCCCCCGGGAAATTAGTTGGTGGGCTCAAGTTGAAGTGTGGTGGGGTTAACTGTATGCACTCTGGAATGCAGATGTGTGCGAGGCTCCAAATAAGTGCCGCTGCAGCGCTAGCCCTATTTAGAATAGTACAAAAGAGAGAGTGCTCCAGCCTCATATCCACAACAGATAGAGGCCATATAATCGGACACACCCCCTCAGCTTGGGCTTATCCTCAAGCTGGACCTTCGCATTATTTATCTGTCTATTATTCCAACTTAAAGGCCTCTATCCTCTGCTGTAGATCCTGCAGGGCAACCTCTTAATTAGTGATCTTGTCTAATATATCTTTAAGTCCTAGCTTATTTAGAAACTTGCTCTATTTATTTACTAGCAAGGCCTTTATAAGTCTATCTGCAACTATGTCCTCTAAGCGTTAATAGTCTACCTTAATTTTCCCAAGTGTGACTTCTTGTCTTAGCTAGTAATTATAGATATCTATATAGCGGAGCTTAGTCTACAGCTTTGCGATCTCTTCAGTAACTAGGCGAATAGTTTGTTAATTGTCGTAGTTAATTGTGATTAGGTAATTACTTATAGCGATCTGGAGCTCCTGGAGTAATCGTGAAGTGAAGATGGCCTCCTTAGCTACTTATAAAAGCGCTAGAAGTTTAGCCTCTATTATTAATATAGTAACTGTATCTTACTTGCTTGCTTTCCAGGCAATTAGGCTACTAAATAATTTAATAACGTATCCTTGTAAACTCTTGCAATTAAGTGTATTATTAGTAAAGGATACGTCGCTTACTACTTCTAAAGTATCTACACCCCCAAGCTAAAGACCTAGTAATTTAGTATTAGCAAGATAGAGGAAAACTTGGTTAGTAGCTACTTAGTGCTCTTTGCTTAGGTTAGATAAGAATCGTGATAATCTAGAGCTTGCAAAGGCGATATCTAGTTAAGTTATAACTATAGTATAGAGAATTAATCTGACTTTGCGCTAGTATCGATTAATCTTACCCTTATTAGCTAGTCTTGTTCTTAGGAGTAATTCGATTAAACCTATTAGGGTATTATGGCGAATCTTATAGTGATTGATAAGGCGCGATATTTTGTCGACGTATAATACTTATAAAAGCCAGATCTTTTTGTTTAAGCGGTCCCTAATAATTTTAATTCCTAGAAACTATTGCAGGTCTTTCCCGCTAGTAAGGGTAAATTTAGTTCTTATCTCTTTAATAGCTGCTTTTGCTGCAGGCTCGTGATTCTTCTAATAGGCGATGATAAGATCATCTATATAGAAGAATATAATAATGCCGTCCTTAATAAGCTAGCATGGCTCGTGGGGCACTGTTTTAAAGCTAATATCACGGAGCGTTAATGTGAACTCTCTTTGCTAGAGTAGTGGAGATATGCGTAGTCTATATAGTGCTTCGTGTAGTTTAAGGACTATGCCTGCTCGCGAGTAGCCGCGAGGCATTCTTATGTAGATTTCTCTGTCTAGCTTTACATGGACAAACGCGTTGGTAACGTCGTGTTAGATAAGCTCTAAGTTGATACGAGCTGCAATTACTATAAGCATGCGGAATAATTATTTTATAAGTATTACGGCGTAGGTTTCTTGCGAGGTAAGGTGCTGCTATTAATTGCCTTATACTACTAGCCTTGCTTTGCATTTCTGCAATTAATAGTGTTTGTTAAATTTATAGGTATATACCCACATGTTGTTAAGGATTTGATAGCCTGCTACCTTTACTAGAGCTGCTGCGACCTCGCTCTAAGACTTTATTTCCTTGTGGCTCTGTAGATGGGATCGTTCTGCTTCCTTCCACATATTATAAAGAGGGTGATCTTCGAGCTTACTTTGGCATGTGGGTGGCTCTAAAAACACACTTCGATGTGGCTTCTTGCCTAATATAATTATTTGTTAAAGCTACGCTTTATTAAAAGTCTTGCCTTTGTATTTACCGCTGCTGCTAGCTTTAGTGCCTGCCATAAAGGCTGCGGCCTATAGGCTTGTTTGCAACTATCCTATTTGCACTATTTATAGTAGCATAGCTTAATTATCTCCTGCTATTAGTTGTGCAAGGAGTGTTACTGGTGGCAGCGTTAATAGAGGCGTTGGATATTCGTACCTAGCTCTCCTGCCTTGCCTGCACTTAGGAGCCTCTTCCTCTGGCGCTTTACTAATTGTCTTATTTTTAAAGAAAGACTTAGTGGCATGCTCTTGTTAAGGTAAGGGAGGTAACTCTACTAATCGCACCTAGGCTACTATTTCTTCTAATATGCTGTGTATAAGGTTATCTATTAGGTCTTTAGTTTTGCCTAAGAACACAGTATCCTTATTAAATATTACATCGCGAGTACTGATCGTCTTTGCTAGAGAGGGAATCTATATTCTCTAGATATTAGTTAATCTATAGCTAATAAGGTAGCTAATCCATGCTTTAGGGTTAAGCCTCTAAAGCCTGCTTTTGCCGCGTTTTATGTCGTTAGTTATCGCAAACGCTTTACAGCTATATGCTTTCAGGTAAGCTTAATTAGGCTTCTTTGGTTAGGTAATAATGCCGTTCTAAAAGGCTACTATTATAAAGAACACTTTATATAGAGATCGCTATTAGTTAGTGTAGTTTGGCGTTTAATTATACAGGTAGACTGCGGCTCGCGTGATCTTAGGCCATATCTACTATAGTAGATTAGAGTTAAGTCGCATTGCGCGCGCTTTCTCCTTAATTACACCCCCTAAGTATTCTACTCCTCTATTTTATGCTTAAGTATCTAGTGCTAAAAACTTAATTTTAATATTTTGCGCCGCGCACCACTTCTTAATATTAGCCTTAATAAAGAAGATCTTGTTATTAGATTTAATTACTTTTACCGTAACGTTGTATTATACTTCTATAAACCGTACAAAAGTGTTAAGTAATTTAATAATTAACCGTGCTAGGTAGTTATCCTTAAAGTAGAAGTCCTATACAAAGCTAAAGAATTAATTAGTAATTAGTATTTAGCTCTTCTCTCTTGTTGAGCTATCTGCTTTATAGTCGTGAAAGTCTATTACGACTCGCTCGCCAGGGCCTTTAGTTCGCTCCCTGGCTTGCTGGCGTATTTGCTATTTTAGTTTTGCTTTGCCGCAGGCGTTATATTTTACTATAGGGAGACCTTTAATCCTTACCCCCTTAGATTGCTGCACGAGGTGTTCGAGGGCCTAAGGGCCTAGATGGCCTAATTACTAGTGCTAGGTCTATGCGTTTGCCTTCTGCGGTCTTCGTTTAGTGCGTGTATTAGTCTTGTGAGTGGCGTGCGCAGTATTAGTAGGAATACTACTTACTAGCCTTATTCTATATTCTAATACCTATTGTCTATGTAATTTTTAGAGTTCTGCTAGCACAGTATTGTCTCTTCTCTTTAGAGTCGTTAGGTCTATCTTTATGTCCTACTAAAGGCCTTGCCTCTAGAGTAATTAGAACGATATAAGATTGTAGAGTAAATTAGAGTAATAGGCTATATTATCTAGCCGTATTGTTTAATTGCCGCTTACACTTTATATATTAAGATAAACGCTCTCGTATCCTTTAATCTATATTTATATATTCCCTGCCTATATAAAGTCTCCTGGCGCTGGTGGCCGGTATAAGATAAAGCAATCGATGTCGTTAAAGACATGGTAAGTTATGCCTAAATTAAGTATAGCTAAGCATCGTAATAGGTATGTGTTTAATTTAGTGTGGAAAGATGCGGCGTTAAAGCTCGCTAGGATTTTAGTAATCTTACGTCTATCTAGTCACTCATTATTAGCCTTAGTAATTCGAGTTAGAGTGGGAGTATGCGATAATTTAATTATAGGTGCCTATAATCTAGCCCTCTTTGTTATCCTTAGGCTTTCTTAAAGCGCAGGGTTATTCTCTAACCTAAACTTAATTAGGGTAACTATGCTCGGCTTTAGCCTAAACTATTCTAGTTATTTGTCTAAGAAAGCGTAGAAGCAGTCTTGTAGACTATAGCGTTATTTACAAACAAGGCACTTAAGGCTACTAGCTACCGCTAGCTTATTATCTATAATTACGGACCGCTTGGCTTTGGTATGTTAACCATTATTTCGTTGTTTACGAGGTCTACCCTGATGTTTTAATATTACTGCTTTATCTACAAGAGAGGCGTCCCTGTCTGTGGCCTGGGTGGATTTACCACTGTCAGCGAGAGATAAACCTGTAATAGTAAAAGCGCCCTTTTATTTGCCCTTAATTAGGTGCTATAGGATTATGTAGTCTTAGAAGAGTTTTATTATGTGCTTCCGTAAGATAGCTGCATCCTTGCTTCCATATTACTAGAAGGTTGTTACCTACATAGGTGCGACATGGATAACTGCCTTTATAAAGTCTTCTTTAACTAAGTCTAGCCTTTAAAGCTCTAGGACCTAATTAGTCTCTGCTTTTGTGGCTGCATAATCGTACTTAGATAGCTATGTAGCCTATAATCTAGCTGTTCTTATTAGCTTAAGGGCTTCTTAGTATCTTGCCCTTAATTATCTGTATTCGTCTTGTAGGTTTACCCTAACTATAATTATAAGGTTGTTAATCTACTACCTAATTAATTAATCTAGAAGGTAGTAGTTGTTCTGGAGATGCGCAGAAACTGTTAATTAGATAATAGTAACTACTTAGTTTAGGCTAACCTGTTCCTCTTAGTATTCGCGATCTATAATCTTGTATATTTCTAGCTGTCCTTTATAATAATCGCTATCGTCTTTGTATGCTTTCGCGCCTGCCGTCGATAGATGTGAGGGCATTGTTGGCATATTGTTCGGATTCGTAGTCGTATACGCCGTGCTTGGCTGGTAGTTGCCTATCGCGGGAGGTATCGGCATTGCGGGTTTCTGTCTTGGTTCATCTATTAGCGCTGGGTTAATAATGTTCCAGACCTTTAGGAATTAGGATTTTGTTTTCAGCTAGTTCAGCCACGGTGTGTAGTTCGTTCAGGATCACTGTGGGATCTCTAAGGGCCGATAGGGCCATTGCAATTGGCTTGGCGGAGGCAATGAGACTCTTAATTGTCAGATTTAATAGTGTTCTGTCACTTTGAGATAATGCAATGATGAGAATTTGATGGATGTGATGATTGATTGATGATGTTCGTGTTCTGAGTGTGTCTGGAATGCAGATGTGTGCGAGGCTCCAAATAAGTGCCGCTGCAGCGCTAGCCCTATTTAGAATAGTACAAAAGAGAGAGTGCTCCAGCCTCATATCCACAACAGATAGAGGCCATATAATCGGACACTATTAAATATAGACTACTTATTAAAGACAACGTTTTAAGTACTTATCACCTTAGCGAGCGTTGGTATCTAAATACGATAAATATTTAAGAATTAGTATCTAATAAAATAACTAACTTAAGCTTTTAGATTAAGGTACTGCAAACGTGATTTGCCTTAGTAAGTATTATCTATTATTGTAAAGACTTTGTAGCTATACGCCTTTAGGTAAGCGAGATTAGGTTTTTATAGTAAAATTATAATTCTATTACTAAACGTAACTTTTGTAAAGAATATCTTATATAGCGTTTTCTAATTATTCGCGTAATTTAGTATTTAGTTATAAAGGTATACTATAGTCCTTATAACTTTAAGCTATAGTTCCTAGGATAGGTTCGCGTTAAGCTATATTATATATAATTTCTTTTTATTTACACCCCCTAAGCGTTTAGTACCTCTATTCTAAGATTAGGTATTTAGGGCTAAAGACTTAATAATAATTCCTTAAGTTACTAACTAACGTTTTACTTTTAGTTTAACTATAGTAAATTTAATATCTATCTTAATAGTCTTAATTGTTATATTATAATAGTTCTTAAGGAATAGGCGGAAGGTTAAAAGTATTTTAATAATTAATTTCGCTGCTCTATTATCTATAAATGAAAAGTCTTATTTTAGTCCTAAGAATTTATTAGTAATTAACATTTGGCTCTTTTCTTCAGTAATGCTTTATATTTTATATATATAGAAATTAATAGTTAGCTTTTCTCTAAGTCTTTTAGTGTTAATTCGTGGTGCGCACCTAATTTGTTATTTTAATTTTACTCTACTATCACGATGCCTATATATACTATCCTATGCCTTGTAACGATAGCTATCGTTACTCGTTCCTTTTGGATATGTATGGCGGCATGGTATAGGACAACGTACATTACATATATAGGCTATAAGAGGGTACTTACGCGCTTAGATGATATCTTTATCTTACCTTTAATAAAATTCTTTTTTACTTAAAATTTATATTTAATACTAGCCCTTAAATAGTTACGTCTTAGTACGAAGGTATCTAATTAAGTAGTTTTAAGTTAGTTATTCTAAATTTTATTATAAAGCTAATACTTTTTACTATACTTAATACCTTAAATATTAGTTATAGCTTTACAGTATAGTATAGTAGCTATATTTTTTATAACACTCTTAGCTATAGCCTTCTCAATATTAAGCTTTTAATTAAATTAATTCTAAGCTCTCTAGCACTGAAAAGTAGTACTTTTAATAGTAGTATTTTAGATTCTTTTTATTAAAATAAACTAATAAAGGAATGTATAGGTTAGCGCAAACGACTACTAACTTAATTAATTTATTTTTCTTTTTAATACTAGACACTATATATACGTTAGAATAGAGTTATATACGCTACATTAACGCTACTAGGACCTACTAATAGTACTTAGGCTCTTATAAAGCCCTAAGGCCCCTTTATAGCCTAAAAAGGCTTAAATAAAAAACGTATTGCGTAATAGTACTTTTCTGTATACTAATACTACTTATATTCTAGGCGTAACTTTTCTCTAATATATTAATTATAATATGGTAAGCGCCATGCTTACTAAGCCAATACTATATGACTTTCCCACTTGTACCAAAAGGTACGCACAAGAATACTAAAGCTGGTATATTCTTATATAGTATAATATATATATATAAGTAGTGTTAGAACTAGTGTTTGATTATAGCTTCTATAAGCGATTAGTCACGTGTCCCTTTTCCTACCACGTGCTATCGTTACATTAGTTCTTAAAGAGTTTTTACTTAACTAGAAATTAGTAATAATTTTCAAGTCTATGTTATTATCTTCCT
Organism: Bimuria novae-zelandiae CBS 107.79; assembly: GCA_010015655.1. Taxonomy (NCBI): domain Eukaryota; kingdom Fungi; phylum Ascomycota; class Dothideomycetes; order Pleosporales; family Didymosphaeriaceae; genus Bimuria; species Bimuria novae-zelandiae. Next base: position 119,989 of record ML976704.1, on the reverse strand, counting down.
TCTTAGCTATGTATCTAGTATACTTAATATAAGAAAGGTCGCTATAAATATAGGTTTATATACCTTTAACTTAAAAATTTATAACAGTTTTTATCTTATAGATATAAGGCTTAATATAGTAAAATAGTCTAAAAGGTCGCGGAAGGCGTCTTATAGTACTAAAATAAAATTATTAAAACTAATTAGCTATTATCATTCTTAACTTAGTATAAGTATACGTAACTAAATAATTATTATATTAAAAATATATAAGGTAAAGTTAAAGAGACGTATAGGGCCCATAATAATTTATTTATATATAAATAATACCTTAAAGCTAGAATAGGCTAGTTAAGTTAATACATAAATAAGCGTATAAATATAAATTTTGCTAAAAATATAAAACAAGGTATACTAAAAAGGACGCTTTTATACTAGAAAGCTACTAAAGTTTTTTAAATAAAACTTCTTAAGGCTCCTTAAGGAATGCGTCAGCTTAGTATTTTATTTTAAACTAAAAAATAGTTATAGTAGTAATTATATAATATATATACCTTACTATTACGTCTTTTATTACGTAGCTAAGTACTATTATATTATATATTGATAGTTTAGGATGCCCTGCAATATATTAGTCTATTATAACCTACTATATATCATTAAAACAAGGTTAGAAATAAAAGGGGAATAATATTACGCTATTAGTATATATAACTAACTAAGGGCCTAACTTAGCAGGATTAGGTAACTCTAGGTATATAGCTAACGCTATCTAAATAGAGGCTTAGTAGTAATTTATCTTATACTAAATATAATACCTTTGGTCTCTATCTTGTCACTACATTACCTACCCTACCTATCGTCTAACAAACGGCTACGTATATAGCTAAAGCTTTAGTAGCTTCATTATATAGATTTACTATATTAAGTACTTTAAAAATAATTATTATAGCTATAGTAGCTATAGCGCTTAAATCTATATATAATTAATAATTATAAGTAGCGTTAATGAGATATTGCGTATTTTCTACAGGTATTATATTTTGCGAGGGTGACTCGCTTTTCCGAGTAACTCGCTTCTATATACGCTAGCTTAATAACGAGCACGAGCGATTAGAGTACTATACCTGGCTTAAGACTAAGTACCTACTAGCTAACTTAAATTACACGTTCTATAAAGTATTTCTTTTTAGCTTAATAATAGTAGGTAATAAAACTCTCCTTCTTAATAGACGCGACGTTATTAAGTAATATAAGTTTTTAAATCTAGTACTAGTAACATAATTATAAAGAAAGGAGCAAAATCTAAAGACTATAAAATATATATAATATACGTAGGTAGATATAAAGCTTAATTTAATACTATTTATAAAGCTACAAGAACTCTATATTAATATAGTTACTATAAATAATAAGTATTAAGAGTCTGTGTTAGCTATTAGATATTGTTATATTAGGTACGTAGGATAAGGAGAACTATATAAAGACATCGCCCATCTCTTCGTGCGCGCGATACTTGTCGGCGAATTTCCATCCCCGCCAGTTGAAGCGCGTAAAAGTACCTGTCCCAAACGGCAGTTTCTCGAATAATGGGATGAAGAACCGCTTATCGAGAACCATCCATAATGCATTCTCGGGGTTGATGGGAATGATGCGCAATGGTAGGCCGACTTCGCGAGCCACGAGATAATTTTAAAAAGGACGGTAGCCAGAGAAAGCGATGTAGAGGAATCTGGGTGATTGAGGTCATACTGATTTGAAAGCTAGGTAGGCCACAAAAGAGCCGTTAATTTTGGTTTTGGTGAGGTGTGTCTGGAGGAACCAGCGCGCATTCCTCCACCAAGTCCTAATGAGTTAGGGGGCACCGCTCCACTGTGCCACATAGCGGAGCATGAGCACACACAGTATACGATATGCTTCCGATAGAGTAGAAGTATCCTTACCGTAGCGAAACTTCCCGTCATTGAATACTTATGGTAGGGGGTGAATATTTCCTATTGGCTGTGCGCGCTGAGGCATTTTTTGGAAAATGATTGCAAATTTCACTGCTGTTCAGAAGGACCTCAGATTGTCCACGTCACGTGACCTAACAACCGCCGCCCGCCTGCCCGAGTGAGCGGGGGCGGGTCGCGTAACTAGCGCGTTTCCCTATAATGCACTTGTTCACATCGCGCATCCCATTTTGACGACAAGAACATACTGTTTCCACCCATCCCATACACAGTCCATTTACCGCGGTGGCATATATGACGCGCTCAGCTCGTATCACGCAAGGCTGTACTTCTGCTGAAAAGACGTGGTCTGTGCTTTCCGCTGGCGAGCACCATGGTCCAATCCCAATGCTTGTGAGGTCGCACCCCAGTACTGCAGAGGCGCATCATGGGAGGGGCCAAAATCTCAGCCCGCTCACGTTTTCGTTGCAATCTTGCTTCACAGCCTCACACTTCACTTTCACTCGCCACGAGCGACGATGACAGAGGTCAGCGGATTCACGCGCGTCAACGAGTCCGATCGCCGCGGGCCAGCAATGGCAGCTTTGCCCAAAGTGCAAACCAACACCTCCGGCATCGACAGAAGACAGTCCGCGTCCTCACCACGACATCGTAGGGTCAATGCTGCTGAAGTCTGGCCTTCGGGACCTCCGGATTATGTTTCCAAGGAGCCAAGCCAGCACAGCTACGAAGAGATATGGCAAGAGATTGAGAAGAATAGGGGTCGTGGCTCGGATGACTTCATCAGAGTGTACTGCACTTTTGCCAGACCACCAACTCTCGAGAAGGTCATGACGTGGCAAAGTGCATGGTCTTCGTGGAACTACCAAGTGGCTTATCCACATTTCTCGATGTTCCTCAAAAGTGCGGGCCTTAAAAGTGCTGGCCTCAAAAACGCGGGCCTCAAGATGCTGACAAGATGCACCTTATTCCTAGAAGACTGCGAGATCTCGGAAGCGAATTCTCGAAAGATTGTGAAAACGAAGGAACGATACCTCTTTCGGGATTTTCAATACAATGACCTTTGGGATACCATCAAGAAGCGACCGATGTGGGATTCAGCGAGTCTACATGCCAACGGAGTGCAAGAAATTGCTACTTCTACCTTCCGCTTGATACAAATCACCGACTTATCCCCAATGGTACTGACTTGTATCCTGGGATGTACTCCTTCGTATGGCCCCCTAGCCAACCTTCAACAGTTGAGGAAAGAGCTGAAACGTTTTAGATTGGATGTCGGTATTATTTCTAGTTTTATGGATCGCCATCTCGACCTGAAGAACTGGGGTAAAGTGAATTTTCCGAAACTTCGGAACATGGTTAGTACTAACTCCCTTCTACTACGGGCCCTCGCGTAAAGCTGGAGGTCGGGCTATATGAACTAGAGTCAATAGCTATTATGATCTATAATACAATAGCCGAATTCTAGGTTCATGCGAGAGTGAGGGGTATGCTGACTCTAGATCAGGGCTGGAGTTCCTTCACTATCGAGTACCATTTCTCGTTCTACTACGTCTCAACCGAATATAGCGATCCTGAATATGTCCGAAAGGATTCTCGGTCTTGGCGACGATCAGCCCCCTTTGGTCGTGACAAAAATGGCACCGTGCGACACATTCACGAGGAGACAATATCTTTTCTACTTGTCAATCATCGCGGCATCGGTACATGTCTGCAATTGGAAGAAGCTTATTGGAAAGACCCATACGCTAAAGATCTTGGTGGACGAACGTTCAGGCCGTTCGATGTTGAAGTACCACCTGCACTGCTCTTCCTTTCGTGGATAGCAGTCGCACTCCATCACGTTTCCTGGAGATGGGAAAGTGCCATTGCAGCGGTCGATGCAGAGATAATGACTCCAGCACAAGTCGTTTTCACACCAGACCGCGATATTCTCATGACTGATGACCCTCAATTCTCTCATGCAAAGACATACTACTGGGCGTTGCAGTCGTACAAACTTTTTGAACAGAAAATCAAGACGACTGTCGAAACTTGGCGCTGCTTCGAAGAGGAATCTTTGAAGAAACTCTGGCATAGCAAGGTGGATGCTGAAGAATGGCACATGAAGCAGAGAAGTATCAATCTGGGCATTGACCAGCTCGAAAAGAAGATGGAAAAGATCAGACAACGCATAGAGGAAGTCAAAGATCTACGTGAAGGTCTTGCCTCAGCGTCTGCCTTATTCAACAGTCGGACGGCGGTTAGGCAAGGAGATAATATCCGGTTGTTGACCTACGTCAATCTACTGTTCTTGCCGCTTACGTTCGGTACAGTACGGAAGCAGACCCTCTCAATCTTGCACTACTATACTGACCACGAAGCAGAGTATCTTCGGAATGCAAATCATGGGCAGTAATACCCGCGTCTTACATGCATTTGCAATTGCACTACCATCTGCGACGCTATTGACACTGTTCATCATCATCAATCTGGAAAATGTTCTTGACATATTCGCGTCGGTGAAGCAGAGAACTGCCGACAAGCTCCGCCATCATATGCGACACCATCGACGAAAGCACTGGAAGCAACGCGCGATTAATATCACGGAAGCCGAAGTCGCACGACATGCTGTCCCTCGAATGCGGCGATCCCCAGGCGGGTGGACGTACTTCATGTTCTTGCTTGAATCAATGTGTGTGGGGATCCCTGGACACGAGGTGCTTGCCGCTAGGAGGTGGTTTATCGCTTTCCTCGAGAAGATCAGGTTCCGAAAGACTGCACTTGAAATATCCATCGAGAAAGGCAAGGAAAAGTACTCCACCGAATCGGGAAAGGGGACCCCGACCCACATTAAGAAACTGCTAGTCAGGAATAGAGCGCAACGAGAGCGAGAAATGGTGGACAGAAAGGAACGCCAGCGACGTAAGAAATGGAGCAAGCGACTACTGAATATGACAATCGCTCCCCTAAAACTGAGTGTCCTCGTTTTCCGAGTCATCCTGCTGCCCTTTTGGGCTGGTCTACTTCTAGTGGAGTACCTGGTGCTCATACTATACTTCACCGCCATTCCACCATCGGAGTACGAGCTTCTGCATTCCAATTCAGACAGAAACAAGGCTTCAAACAATTTGCGCCTTTCGTCACCCTGGATACGAGCGATTCATACCATGGGTATTGAAGAGCTCTTGGCCTCTCGGTTTCCTGAGGAACCTCTCAATGTAACAGCAGATAACGATGAAGCTCTGCGTCCCGCAAAGCTATTCCGCAAGGCCACAACAATCGCTCAGAAAGAGGCGGCACTAGGAGGTACCAGTGGCGGATTCGAGAGCATACTGAAGCAAAGAGAACGGCACACTGAGGCGCCTGGGAAAGTGAAAGCATCGATAAAATCTTCGACGGGTAGTGTGGATGGTGACGTAAGCTCCGTTTGAGGGACCTGACCATGCTGCTTGATGAGAAGGCATACGGATGGTTCTACCAGTGGCTCTCGCATGGGGCGGAAAGCTGGCTCTACAGCGCTATATCAACAATTATCGTTTGGCTACTGCACACTACATGTCTTGGCCTAACATATTCTCATTGACTAGTTGTTATCTGGTCTTCACAGCTGACTACCAGCTTCACGCGAGAATATGGAAAATTTGAACCTGCTGTTGGGGTTACTGTCTGTTGTTCGTGCGTCGCCTTTACTGTGGAGCACCTCGAAGCACCAAGTACTGATATTATATTATAGAGCTACATGCAACATCTTATTTGATGTCAAACCACTGGTTGAATCTATTCTGCGGGTCGATCTGCTTCTTGATAGTCCGCAGTCTCGCCAGACTCTCGCCATAAACGTGCGAAAGATCTTCGTCGCCGTTCGCGAAATTAATGTACCTAATACGAGTCAGCTAAGTCGCAACCGCGGGGCGTAGAACAAGACATACGTGCTATTATCACCCAGTCCATCACTAGCTCTCCAGAGGCTTCGCGCCTTCTGTCCGAATATCACCGCCGCCTGGTCGTAGGATGCATCGCTATACCACGGAATAGCCACGGCATTGAAGTTGACATCCCGGTGCGGGAACGCGGTTGACGACGACGGAAGGGATCGCACCTTGCCCAGGGAGTAGGCTTCCAGAAGGACGATGCTGTTTTGAGCACCCGGCTTAGCCTGGAACGCGGTGTACTCGTTCCATATTTGTCGCCATACGGAAGGGATCATGGTCTGGATGCCTGCGCTGAAGGAAGGCTTGCGTCCGCTGTGGGTGCAGAATTGATCGCCGCCCGTGTTCCACTGATCATATAGAAGAACCGATGTGGTATCGGCAATAGGGCCAATGGCGTACAGGCTCGCGAAAGCAGCCTGTCCAGAGGCGGCATCACCCTTGTACAAATAAGGTGTTGTGAGCACGACGGGCGCGTTAGTGGGTGGTCCGGAGGATGTGAAGTACATGAAAATGCTCATTTCAGGCTTGAGATTAAGATCTTGAATGGCTTGCACCACTTGTTCCAGCTTGTCTGGAGTGAATATGAGTGCGCCTGTCCATGCTGACCTCTGGGCTGCGGTGGCGGGGTACCTGGAACACAGCGTGGTTAGGACATATCATGATTGGAAATAGCTGAGGCCTGGAGCGACTTACGACTTCACGACCGCCGAAGTCACGATGCCGAAGTTGGGACCTGCACCCCGAATGGCCCAGAAGAGATCGGCATCTGAAGCTGATACAGTTCGTAACTTTCCGTCTGCGGTGACGAGGCGTGCAGAGATGATTTGATCCACGCCGAGGCCGTAGAGTCCTATCAAATTTCCATAACCGCCACCCAAGTACGCGCCAAGGACTCCGACGCAGTTGCAATTTCCTGTCTCAACGAGAGCACCAGCCTTGTTTGCCGCTTGGATCGTTGCATTTATGCTGGCGCCGCCGCCAATCGTGGCCTGCGTCTTGTCCGCGTTGAAGGTCACCTTGTTAAGTCCGGCAAGGTTGATCAAGACACCGTCGTTGTGCAACGTAAACGTTGTAGCCCACCCATTGCCACCATTCTGCGCGAGAAACGGAATGCCGAATGTGTTGCAGAAGAGGACCTCCTTAATTAGTCGAAATGATTGAGTGGGACAATCCCGGGTGGACTCACAGTAAGCTGGACGTCGGCCTCGCTTTTTACATTCACAACGACCGCAGGATCAGGCGCGTGATACTCACTCCAGCGGAGCGGATCTTGAAAACTGATGATCCCTGCCTGCGACAGCTTCGGTATCAAATCGCTCTTTGCTTTTGCAATAATCTCAGTGGCCGTAAGAGCGGCAAGCGAAATGCGTGCAAAGAGCACGACTAGCCACAGAACAGACATGACAGAGAAATTAGAAGCCAATGCGATGGGACGAATATCTATTACCTGGTTCTCCACGTGGTTCATAAAGGACACGACGGAAGGGTTGAAGGATGTGGCGACTCGCGGCAGACCCGTGGACGGGCATGGCTGCAGGGATTGGTGCATGCTCACCCTCGTGGCCCGAACACGAACACGAACACGAGAGATCAAGTCGTGGACACTCAGCGCGCCACCAATCAGCAACCCAATGGGCGTGCGGAATTATCGCGCGAAAGGAGGTCACGGGCTTTGGGAAGGCCACGACCTGCCGCATGTGACGCTTCGTACCGAAGCTTACGTCCTGCCTAGAAGGTACGATGCGCCATGAAGCCATGATGAATGTGAGCAGTCCAAGTATAGATCGCCTCGCGGAGTCCGAAGCGAATCAGTGGGCGATTGGAAATCATCTTCATACCATCTGGGAAAAATGGCGTGGCGGGAAGTAGGACTCAGCATTGCCGGTTCCGGCGCAAAAGATGTTCGTTAATCCTGCTCTGATCACGCGTATGGTGACATAGATCTACGGCAAAATGAGCGACCATCTAGATGTACCTTGCACTATATTATATTGCAAAATTTGGACTAGAGGACTACGAGTGACTGAATTTGGAGAAGTTGGTCTAAGCAGTGTCTGGCAACGGTTTTGTTTCTGAATGAGCGAAGAAACGTCGAGGAAGACTTAATTGAGGGATTCGAAGATGCAAAGACTTTTATTCTTATGCTCTACACATTCTAAAAAACATGATGTACACTCCTGGTCTCTACGCTGGTATGAATCGAGATTCCGCCTTTGAGCCCATCTGCGGAGCCACTGTGCCTGACTCCGTTGCTTACAGTCTCTGGTGGCGATTCGACAGCTTGTATGGAGGTTTCTACGCCCAAAACCGGTTGATCCGCATCGTCAAGCTCAGTATACAACTCAGATCGCTTGCCGCTGTTACCCAGTTCGTAATCTATGTTTCCTAAGTAGTGTGACGATGGCTGCTTCGGGTGGAGATAGGTCCATATGGGTCGTAGAGTAGGCAGACAACCCGAAATGACCGCAAGCGAGAGTTCTATGTTCATCCAGAAGAATACTGGAGACGTGTAGTCTACGAAGTTGTCAGTTCTAGGGTTTTGGCTGCCTCTGAGCGCACTTACAAGTCTCATCGTTGTAGTGAAAGGCGAACTCCTGGGAAATCTGTATCAAAAGCAGAAGCCGTGTAACACTGACAGCACAGACTCTGTAGGGAGAAAGAGTGTCAGTCAGCCACACTCTCTCAAGGAATTAGTCTTCAACTTACGTAGAACCGAGGAGAAACATGCCCAGAACTCCTAATTTCTGTGCCCAGGGCAGCTGGAGCCTCAATACCATTGGGATTGGCATCAGCAAAATGAGGACGTCAATGATGAGATCCGTGTATACAACGGAAAGCCACATATCAATGGCTCCAGACATGCATTTGTTACCGTAAAACGGTTCGACAAGAGGAGTGATCGGATAGCAGGTGAAAAGGTTCGAGAACGCGTACGCGATGGTCCAACCGCCCACGATGCCCAGCATGACATACACCGCCCATCGGAACGTTTTTGTGGTGAAGATGGTCCTGTAAAAGATGAGGATAGAGGCTTTGATGAAGCCTAGGCCAACGACGCTGAGGATGTTGACGGCGAATTTGGTCTTCATCTCTTTAGCTTTCCACCTGTATGAATTCACGGTTTGGTCAAGCGGCACTTACACGTTCGTAGACGAGGAACTCAGGGTCGTCAAGAATAGGTTGGCCGTTTGCATCGATCTTCTGGTGCTGTCCAAGTCGCCCATGTACCGCGGCTGCGAACTCCGTCAACAAAGGTACCGAGTGAAAATCCGACGTGTCATACCAACTATCTGGAGTATTGAGCACGTAATGGCGATCGCCTAGATGATCGTTAGCCGGCATTTGTGGAATAACATTTTCTAATCTCACCAGAGCCGCAAAACACAGGTAATCTTCCAGGGCTGACTTGCGCCGTCCCAAATGCTTCGCAAAAACACGTAGACCGACAAAAACTGCAGGGACGATCATAAACACCACGCCTAGGCCTATCATAAGGCCTTTACTGTAGTCTTGATTCAGAGCAACCATGATTGCGGTACACAACAGCAATATCGACGGTATCGTTGCCAGTTCCTGTACTGTACATATGTAGTCATGCAGCGGGGCGGCACATATTTTGATAGTTCAGTTACCGCCGAAGATTTGCCTGCAATACACCAGACTTCAAATTCGCGACGAAACGCGTTAGGTATTATGCCGAGATACGCGTACGTATCAATATCGTTGGAGCCGTCCCCGAAAGAGTCGTCGGGGTTGCAGGGTTCGTCTCGACACCTGTCGGAGGTAAATTTGCGCAAACAGGGTCAAAGACAGAAGCGGGAATGCAGCAAATGCAATATGAAATATCTGTTCGCATGCCGCGCTCACGCTTACGTGGACGATCGGCTAATCACAGTCTTGGACACACTCACCATACCCACTGGGGTAGCCCACACTCCATGGAACGACCTGGAAAATCTCCTGGTAGCATGCATAGTTCAGATCGTGGTGGAGATAGGACTTTAGGGCACCCAGGAACCCGCTAAAGCCAACGAGGAAACGCGACTGCGACCACTCCCCTGCCCCGGCTGCGCGATACCTCAGCATACATATTCGTGCCATTCCGGCTGATACCAGAGCTGCTGTCTATGTAGCTTATTCGTTTGGTCGGTGAGATTTGGCTGGCCTTAGATACAGGTCTGGCTCTGTGTCCATAATGTGCCTGATTTGGCCGATCAATAGAGCTGTAGTGCCTGAGACAGCAAAATGAGCCGCAGCAGCCGTGCATCCTTCACAAGAGGCTGGTGCAACACACGCTTGCGGGACGTACCCAATTACAAGGCGACCAGGGTGGCGCTAGCTGATGTGACTAAACATTACGCCCTGCATGCACAACGTACTACGATGTTGGTTTGCGCCTCAACAGGTGCGTGCAACTGTTGGGCTTACCAATAGGCCGGACTTTTCCTAACTGTGATCTCGAGGTACAACAACCGCTTTGACGGAAGGAAGTGTTGAAGCACAGTTCAGGCAAAGGTGAGCAGTTTCAATTGTAGTTTCAACAATGGATTTCAATTGTAGCGATTAGAATGTGCTATGTTAGTGTTGCGATCATCCGGTCCAAAAGCTTCCCTCCCGTAACCCCGCAATTTGTGCCCGGCCCGGCCACTAGCGTAGCGCTTACTAGCTCCCTTTAGCGTCTCCTTGTCCAACACGTCGTCAAAGTCATCCCCTGGCCGACCAGCTGTTGCGCACCTGGTCGTCTGCATCGGCTACGGCAGTTCTCGCTGACCAGGAGTTGCGAACTTCATCGTCGGCATCCTTGGGTGTAAGCTGGCCTCGAGCTGACCAGGAGTTGCGCACCTGGTCGTCGGCATCTTTGGGAGTGAGCTGGCCTCGAGCTGACCATGAGTTGCGCACTTGATCGTCCGCATCAGCCTCGCGGACTCCCATAGCGACGGCGGCTGTCAACAGCACCACATTAGCTTTCCTTGCGATTACGACTGCGAAGGCCATCAATGGAGCAGTTCTCACCTCCGTTGAGAGGGCGGGAAAGGGCTACGCCCACGAGCAGAGAGAGGAGAATCAGACGCATCGTTGGTGGTATGGAAATCGCAGCAGTTGGGATTGCAACGGCTTGGGCCTGAAGCAAGGCTTGTTGATCCTAGGAAGGTCACTACAGCAGGTCTATATGCTTGTTGGCGGGCAAGGCAAAGACCGGGCAACGGTGAACGCTTTCTCGGCCTTGTTGTTCGCGTCCGTTTGTGTCCAGGTCGTCTTGTGGAGCGCGTGGGTTACCCCAGCGTCCGTTGCATATGCAAGGGACGCCGTTCTGCACGAAGAAGTTTCTAAAGCAGGAAGGGAAGGAGCGTGTAATCAGTGCCCACTATCAATATCGAATGGACCACGCCCGGTAAGCATCCAAAGACCATGGAGTACATGCAGAGCAATATTCAACGTCCGTTGCATGAGCACTACATTTCGGCTCGAATCAAGTGGAGCCCCGGTTATGTGGGCTGACATGACTCCCGTTATGCTGCTGTAAATGATTGTGCTAGAGCAGCTAATCACACTCAGATGCAGCCTACGGACGATAGCGTGTCGTCGATATTGACTTACCTAGACGAGGCAGTGTTGAACTCCGCCGCGGCGATTCAGTGGAAAGTTATCGAAATAAGCCTGCTCTCGAGATCGGGCACAACTGCACATTCTCGAGCCTTGGACAACGCTTGGGGGGATTGCTGTCAAAGGATCAGTTTGTCACCCTATTCACACGATAGCCGTTCAACATGAAATCTGAAGGTATTCAATGCGACGAAGAAAACGAAACCCTCCTGCCAACCTCCCATAATGTTGATGCTCGGGTGCAGTCCCGACAACGGCTGCACATCTGTGCTCGCTGGTTCCTCGTCATCTGTTCGCTCATCGCAGCAGTAACGGGTGGCTTCGTACTTGGTCGATGGCAACAGAATCTTGATACCAACTATGGCCTCTCACGTAAAGCTGCGCTCCCCACAACGTTGATGTATCCTAATACCATACAGCACCCCCAGGAGATATTGTCAAACAGTTTCACCACAACCTCACCTTCACGCAGAAGCCGTCGCCAGAATCAGAAGCCGCGTGGAGTTCCATAATCCCTGTTGGAAGAGGCTTCATCACCCATCCCCAACTAGCTCCCTTCATCTCCAACATAGCATTGTACCACCAACTCCACTGTCTTGTAAGTTCTATCATATCATTATACTTGTTCGACAACTGACCTTTTTCAGCACGCCGTCGTGGTAGCATACTACGATGCGCTTGCTAGTCCACCCATGGAAATGGCTGACGTACCCGACTTCGACTCCCCGACAGGCACACGCACTGCTCCTTTCCACGTGCGCCATTGCTTTGATTATCTGCGTCAGACAATCATGTGCCACGCAGACACCAATCTCGAGGTCCTAGACCCGGTGAACCATACCACGAATGGGTGGAATCAGGATAAAGTCTGCAGGAATTATGAGATGGTCAATGCCTTTGCGGAGCGCTGGGCGAACTCGACAGACACGGGGATTGTTACTTGATGAATCATTGTGTGAGTCCACCTGTGAAGGTACAGGTTCAGTTAAGTTGGCTCTTCTTTGTATTGTCTTGCCGCTGTGTATTATCCGAGGACGAGCAGTGTGAACAGCAAGCTAGAGAGTGAAATGCAATAGTCGCAGCCCACGCAAAAAGTGCACGGGACCGAGAAAATGGGAGTAGAGCTTGCTATTTTAGATATGAATATGTTCCTTATGTTATTGCTTATCATAAGTGAACATCTTTGCATTTGATACGAAGGCATTGAACACTAAAAGCATCAAGGCTTAAACAGCCGGTACAAGCTGGTCACGATCTGTCATGTCGACCATGCGCCTTCGAGCCCAAGTATCCAACGCAGTCCAGTCCACACATTCATTATCAGTGTATACGCGAGACGTAGGGAACCCATCGCTTTCGCGCCAGTAGAACGTCCCAAGCGTCACGTCCCCGCGGCACATGGCTGCCTCGCGCCAGTACTCCAGACAGTGGTCTTAATAGATTCAGCGCCGCTGCGGTTGCTTGGATTAAGGAAACGACTTACCAATGTGCAAGTCCTCTGTCACTCGGTCCTCTTCGGTCATGTTTGGGTAGTAGTAGTCGAACGACAAAGCGCGGCGGATGCGTTTCTGCATTGTATAAGTTGGGCATCCCACTAATACTGGGAGGGAAGAAATACATTGCAATGTAGTTCGTGGTAGACGGCCATTTCGGCGATGTATCCCGAACCATCTTTCAGCGCGATCGAAGAATCGCCCTCGGAAAACTGCGAAAGCTCATCTGCTGAGACCTTAATGGTCATAGCTATAATTCGTCAGCATCGGGGCTTGTGAGAGATGCAATAAATGGTGCCTGTACTTACGTTCGAGAAGATCGTGCCATGCTTTGTCCAGTTCTGCTCGCGGTTGGCCAGTGAAAGGATTAGGTCCATCGATGTCTCTCCAGAGCCGCTTCTTTTCATATCGCAGTGCTTCGGTTGCAGGAGCTGGCAACTTTAGTTTTACCATTCACGTATAGATTATTTGTGGTCTAAGGAGTAACTTACACGAGATCAGGTGGGGCCGCACGCACGAGGCTGGGTTAAATGCTGGCTTGTCGCCAGACGTCAACCACAGACTGAAGAACACAAGATTTGAAATGACAAGTAATGTATATAGAACAAGGTGGCGCTTGCGGTACTGCGCGTTCCGCTTCTCCACGAAAACTGAAGATTGAGATACCCCATCCTCGTTTTCCTCGGAACTTCGAAGCTGCGTGTAGTGTGTGCCCCCCATGGTGAGCTGACCTACGCCTTGGTCAAAGGGAATGTGTGTCTCCAAATGAAGATAAAATGTCCCTCAAGGCCTGGGTCCCAAGGCAACCTGTGATCGGGACTAGCCACGCACCGTTCGGACTAGCAAAATATCGAACCATCGGTTCGCCCCTCTGATGAAGCCAACACAGACTCGCATGAGCTAGCAGCGGATTCATGCTGCTTTCGGGCGGAGTATTACATCGCTGTGTAGCCTGCGTTATCATGAAGTGAGTGCATACTATGCCAAGTGATTTAATTTATCAGCGGCTTATTGCAGCAAATTCCGTGGGTCTGAAATGCTCTTGGCATGTTATCGGTTGCAAGGGCTTGTGAACGAACGTATGCATGCCGACCAAGGAGGCATGTCTAGGTATCAATACCTAGGTATCTTCTGACTTGAAATGCGTCGCCGGAGATGCAGGATCTCCTTCTTCCCAGCAAGGCCGTGGGCGGAACACAGCAAATGACTCTAGTTTTGTAGCTAAGCTTTGGTTGGCATAGAAGTTGTTGGTGGAACGTGCACGTGCGAACGAAGAAAGAGCGGCCTTGCGGTTGTTTGGTTGGGTCGGAACACGGCAGCCGCCGATATTAGTGCTTTCCAAAAGACCGTCCCAACCCACCCGCCTAGCAAATTAGAAAATAGACTATTGATTTCCCTTTTGTCTCCTCAACTACTTTATTAAAATTTCTAGAACCTTTATACAGTATAGAGGTAGCCTAATTCTATATTCTACTAAGTTTATAAAGTTTATTATGAAGGTACTGTGAAGATATATAGCTTTAAGACAAGGTAAGGCTCGCTATACCAGAATCTACTTAGTCGTGCCTATATATACGCAGGAAGTGGGTCGGGACGGTCTTTTGCAAAGCGTTACAAAGGGTAATGTCAATAAAGTCGGCCGTCACGTGCAGCAGGGATTCCTGCAGGGGTAGCAACTTCAAAAGTCGGGCATCTTGATTCCATCTAAAGTATGAGCAAATACACCCAAATAAGATGTTCTAATTATGCTGTAAAGTTGTTCTGGCCACCTACGTCCTCGCAGAGCTCTGCAACGCGCATAAAGTAGGTGGGATGAAGCTTTTCGGCCATATACTGCCTGAGTGTCTTATCACCTTGCCAGACCTCCTTTTTGGCCTCCTTGGAACTTGATAGGCATTCGTAACTTGCCAAAAAACCTTCTAGACGCCCAAAACAGCGCTTAATTGGGTGTAAGTCGGGTGAATTAGGAGGCTGAGGGCCAAACTTAATTTCTAGAGCTTTAATTTCTGGCTAGCAGTACTAGAGGCCTAGTAAGTATAAGTAAACGTTATCTTAAATTAAATAGATAGCTACGCCTTAGTTATTGTCGCGTATAGTATAGTAATAAAGGAATAAGTGTTTCTTAAGTATATTCTTTGCGTACTAGATACCGTTTATGCCCTTCCCTCCTTTGCATACAAACTCCTCTATTTTAAAGAACTTTTTATAGTAAAAGGTTTCTTAATACCTGCGCGGAGAGTTCTACCTTTCTTACTAGTAGTCTTATTAGTAGCTTAGCGTTAACTATTATTATAGGTAATATTATAGTTAATTTCTTATAATTACTACTTTTTATAGGTGCTAGCGATAGTCGCGCGAGAGCGTTTAACCTTAAAAGCCTCTTTTACTATATTATTTATATAGGAGTCGCGTTATATAAGGTCTTTATAGCTTATATTGTTGTCCTAAGCCTAAACAACGTAAGGGCGTTAATAAGAGCAAGTAGTATTAGTTAAAGTAGTAGCGTAAATTATAAGACTAAATTTAGGTAGCGTTATAGGCAGTGCGTAGACGTTACTATCTTATCTAACTAATCTTAAAATCCTCTGCTTTCTGCCACGTATATTGCTCCCGCTAATAGACTTAGAGGTCTTATTATAGTAAACAAATATAATACGTGGAAAGTGTAAGTTATTTTTAGCCTTAAGCTAGGCATAGTACTATAGTTATTAGTCTTTATTGTTACTACTAAGCGCTAGTTTTTTAGGTCGTACTTTATAAATTATTACGTATAGGTGCTGCTCGTCGCGGTGCTCCCTAGCAATATTATAGACTATATTCTTACTAAGTGTGATACTAGCTTCTGCGCAGAGGTCTCTGACAGCGTCATGCACCCGGTAGGTGCCATATACGATAATGTCATGCCGTGGTCTTGCGCTCAGCGTAGAGCCATCGCGTACCTTTACAGGTCTGCCAGGAGGAGACTGCTTGACTGTAGGTGTTGCAGCTAGCAATTCCTGCAGTAAGTCGACCTTTGCAGTATCTTTAACGCGTCGAAATGCCTTACCACATGCGTGGTCAGTTATACCCAAATCAGTGGCGATTTCTGGGAAAGTGAGGTTGTATTATGTTCTGAGAACGACGATAGCAGCTAGCTGGGCTTCTGACAGCAATCGAGAGTTTTTTTTTTTTTGGGCAGGATTTGAAGCCATATTGAGTGAGAAACGTGAGGTTGAAGTGTAGGTGTTGACGCTCTACAGAGCTCTTGGAGGCTCGGAGACTCTGTTCCGCTAGTGACGCGCTAGCGTCTTGGCAAGTCACATGACGGCCGGCTTTATTGAGATTACCCTTTGTATGTTCATACCCGTGCCGCACACGCACCACACTTCATATGAAAGTCTGCCTTGTCTACGCCTCACCACGCAGTATCGCAACAAAGACCTGAAAGATTCGAGCATGACGATCTATCTATAACAGGAGCTAGCAGAGGTACTTGAAATTCACCAGCGACGTCACTTCCGTACCCTGATCTAATTCCATGACATACTGCAGGTCTAGGTAGGGCTTTGACTGAAGCGCTGCTGGCGCAGCCGTCGAATACAGTTGTAGCGGGCGTTCGGGATATCAAGAGCCTAGGCACCCTCTCGCTGCACGATGTATCGCGCGCAGAAAGCACGAAGCTCATCGTTGTGAAAATCGATGCGACTTCGGAGACCGACGCAGCAGATGCCGCACGAGAGCTTTCCAGCACCCATGGGATCAACAACGTGGACGTGGTCATAGCAAATGCCGGTTATGGAACAGTGTACGGCGACTTATCCACTGTAAACCCGACGGAGGTGAAAGAGTTAGTGGATGTGAACGGAATAGGTGAGGGAACATACAGTCCCGTAGGATGCAAGGATACTGACGCAACGACTCAGGACCGCTGCGTCTCTTCCAGGCTTTCCGAGACCTTCTGGAGAAGAGCGCGTCGGGGAAGTTTGTTCTCATCGGCACGCCCATTGCCAGCATCTCAGCCATGGAAAAAGCGCCATGGCCGATGGTCGCATACGGCGCTAGCAAGGCTGTCGCTCATTACTTGACGAGGAAGATTCACAACGAGAGTCGGTCCTTGACGACCTTTGTCATTGATCCCGGGTATGACTTGCTATCGCGCGTCTAGTACAATTGCTGATTTCATGTAGATTCATGCAGACAGATATGGGAAACACGGGCACAAAACACTTTGGATACGAGCAGGCGTTTGTACCTGTAGCAGACTCGTGCAAGTTTACACTGGGTCAGATTGAAGCCGCGACACGCGAAAGCCTGGGAGGAAAATTCATATCCATAGACGGCGGAAAGGAACTGGAGTGGTAATACGAAGGAAGTGAATTCTCCGGGCTTATGAAATATGCCCAGGTAAAAAGTTTTGTTCGTATAACAAGATTGATTCTACGTCTTCTTGCGCACAAGAATCAGTACTGCTGGCCAGGTCATGGAAGCTTTGACGCCTGGCCCGCCCATCAGCTCTTTCAACTTCTCCAGATGTCCGTCTAAGATCTCATCCGTCTTTACCATCGATTTGGGTTTTGGGAAGATTGAAAGCACAAATCGCTTCAACATTTCAGCGTCCCAATCGATCTTCCAGAAATTAGGATCCTGCTCATTGATCACTATCTCATTGCTGCTCACGGCGCTCGTAGGCTCCACTTCGAAATCGCAAGCAGCGGGCCCAAAGAAAGATAGACGATCTCGGGCGTTGTTCCACTTTTGACGGTGGATATTTGTCCAATTGTCCTCTGAGAAAGGAATGTAGTCCAGCCAGCTGGCCATTCCGTCCGCAGCACGCTTCCAGCTCGCAAGTTGCTGAGCGTCACCGCCGCTCACAACGGGCTTAAACGAATGATCGAGTGCAGCATACAAAACAGGCTGCGCTTTTTCTGCAAGTGAAGCGTCAAGGAAGATTGGCGGGCCATAGAACCATATGGCCAACGTTCCTCCAAGTCGTAGTAGCGTAAACACAGTGTGCAACGCTTTGTCGGTATCGAGCAAAGGAAAGGTAAGAGCACACGTAACCAGGTCGAACGAAGAAGGATCATGGTGCTCTAGAAGATCCTCCCCTCGCGACGTGGTCCACGAAAGTTGGCTGCTTTGAATGTGTCGGTACCTCTCCTGTGCAAAGGCGAGACTGACAGTGTCGTTATCGCTTGCCGTTACATTCTGGAAACGCTGCAGCAACGGACCGAGAGCGGACCCAGCACCGGTCCCGATATCCAAGGCGTCTTTGAATTGGCTCTTGTTGGCCGCGTGATATTTGAAGATGGGATCGAAGATTCTGCGGTCGTAGGGCGGCCGGGTGGCAATGTACTCGTGCCAATAATCCGCTTCGATGTTCTGCAGCTTCCACACACTATTTTCGGGTTTGCTTGTCGACATTCGAGCACTGCGTACTGTACAGTGGGTCGTCAAAAGTCTTGCACCACCGTGGGAACTAGGCCGAATTGGGAGATATTTGGCGCATCTTCAAGAATACATAACTTAACGATTTGTATATAGATTTTAACGATTTTTGATTCTCCGTCATGCTGGAGATATTCTCTACTTAATACTTTGTTTGCCAGCCGTGCGCGCGTCGTACGGCGGAGAGGCGGCTGGGCATGCTGTAAATGAGCTTCTTGATGAGCGCATTCGGTACTGCCCACCATGCTTCATGAATAGCGTCGCATAAAGCTTCTTGTGCCTCTGCGGAGTCACCCATTGTACGGAGCTCTGGATGAAGCTTATGTATGAGCTTTTTCATGTATTGCCATATATGCTCGATGGGGTTGAGGTCTGGAGAATACGGAGGCCACTCCATGGTCCAGATGCCATGTGACTCCAGGAACAACTTGACTTTGCGCGATCTATGGATGCCCGCGTTGTCTTGCATAAATATTTGCCCAGGACGATAATGAGGCAATAGACCTTCTCGTAGTGTTTTTATGTACGATTCAGCGCTGTACCCATGCCGGGGAGCGTCTAGATCGCGCTGCATGATGACAATTGGACTTCTTCGAGGATGGCCACGTTCGTCGAGCCATATAGCGCCCCAGACCATCTGGCATATACCAGACGATTTAGAAACCTTAGTAATTATC
The DNA here is from genome assembly GCA_010015655.1 of Bimuria novae-zelandiae CBS 107.79. NCBI lineage: Eukaryota > Fungi > Ascomycota > Dothideomycetes > Pleosporales > Didymosphaeriaceae > Bimuria > Bimuria novae-zelandiae. The sequence continues at coordinate 100,946 of ML976704.1, read as the reverse complement.
TGTCTGCTGTATTTCTTAGCTGGGTATTGAAAATACTACTTAGTGTCGCCGCCGGCGTTGCGTTGCACGGAGCACTCGTCCGAGAACTTGATGCAGCGTCGCCGAAAATTAAAATTACGCCACGTACGTACAAAGGCACGCCTTATTTTTGCATGCGATTCAGATAACCTGGGTCGCTTCGCGCAGCGCCAGTTTGTTATGTTTTTCTTCTTGAGCGTACGATACATGGTGGAGTGTGAAGGTGGCCGAGGACGCGTCGGGGTAGCTGTCGCGAGACCTGCCTCTGCAGGCAGCTCTGCATATGTAATCTTGGGGTATTTTCGTACGGCATGCTTCAGACGATGAGCATCTCGCTCATGAAGTACTTTTGGACGCCCTGAGCGTTGCAGCGATGCTGTGGTTTGGTGTTTTCGCCAGCGCTGCAGCGTACGCGTTATGGTGCTTCGATTGACGCCGAACAAGTTGGCGATCTCCTGGGGTTTCTCGCCGCGCCAACAACGATCGAGGATCAGGCGTCGATCGCTCTCTGTTAATTCGGACGAGCGCATTCGATTGCAGGTGTTTTTAAAAAAAAATCGGACGAGATTTGGTGGAGGTAGAGCGCGTTAAAGTTGTGCAGCGTTGCGCGCGCGAGCGTGTTGTAGGGTAGATGCGTTAAGCGAGGTGCAATACTTTTGACCTAGTACTGTAGCTGATATCACACTGCTCCAGTATGCGCTTTTGTTTGTACATGTGAGTATCCGTGTACTCAAAAATTGGGCAGGGTTGAACAGCATTCTGGCCGAATCAAATGGTTGCGGTACAAAATCAGCCAGTACAGCTCTATTTAGTATTGTCTTAGTCCCGTGTTAGCCTAAGATGTGCTAGCAATATCTGGCTGACTCAATTTACTTGGTACCTGCGAGCGTTGGGGTGGAACCTCATGAGGACGAGCACTGGCAGAACGTACAAGCCGCGTCAACGTAGCGGTCGGCAGCGTTGGTACTGCATGAACCCTGCCACTCGCAACCTATCAAACCATTCATGGAAAGCCTCGCGGTGCGCAATCATACAATGTGCGGAAAGCATGTTAGGTCTTCGTCTTGTGATGGCACCTGCAGTCAGCGGCGCGCGCCTGCCCAAAGCGAACACCAATTGGACAAAATCAGTCCAGAGGCCCTAGCTCCTTCCACCTCTACCCCAACCCTCCTCTTTGCTGCAACGTTTACGCTCGAGCAGCATATACCGAGCTCGCCATCTTGAGCGGACGTTTACGCCCCGGGCGTCTTATCGCTCATACGTACCGTTCACGTGAACCGTCACAAACCGTACGTACGAAGTAACTTGTAATACTGCGCCCTTCGAAGCGCCAAATCACGATATCTCCCTGAGCCTCGTGCTTCCAACATGGAATCGACCACGGCAGACTTCATCATCGTCGGAGGAGGCCTCACCGGCTGCGTCATTGCCTCCCGGCTGGCACAAGCAGCCTCATCGCCCTCCGTCATCTTGATTGAAGTGTGCCCAGATCCGACTGGTGAGCCTGGAACCGACACAGTTCTTGCAGGTCTTGGACTGCTAGGCGGGAAACTGGACTATGCATACCAAAGCGAGCCTGCTGCTCAGACTACTAGGCGCGTGCATACGCTTCCAGCGGGCAGAACCCTAGGAGGTGGCAGCATACTCAACTACGGAGGCTGGCTGGTGGCCGACTCCAAAGATTATGATGCTTGGGGTAAAGCCGTTGGCGACGAGCGATGGAGCTATGCAGGCATCAAACCCTGGCTCGACAAGACAGAAAAACACTTCGATGTAACCAGCATCTCGGATGACCCGGAGAGGACTTACCCGTTGCGGGATCCTGTTGCGAATGCATGGAAGGAATTGGGCGTGGTTTCTGCCGACGGCTCGAACGGCTCTATGACCGGGCTGTCCGAATTGAAAGAGAACCTGCGTAGGGATGGGGTCCGCCAACCATCATATGCCGCGTATCCACTCAAGGACGTGCATTTGTTCACAGATACGAGTGTGAAGAGGGTGACTTTCTCCGAGAAGAAGGCGGCAGGCGTCGAGTTGAGCGATGGTCGGACCCTCCAAGCGAATAAGGAAGTCATCCTCTGTGCAGGCGCATACCGTAGTCCACAGCTCCTGATGCTATCCGGTATTGGCCCTAAGGAGACCCTATCCGCGCACGGAATCCCTATCATCCATGACTCACCTGAAGTCGGGCGGAACCTGTTCGACCATTTCGCTGTGTACATGGCCTTTCGCCTACGCGACCCGGCAAAGAACCTCGCTCTCGGAAGTCCGGGCTGGACAAAACCGTCTCTTTTCAAGGGTCTGCCCTATGACTGGGTTGTGAGCGAACGATTGCCGCAAGAAGTATCAGAGAAGCACACCAAGGATGCGGCACTGACGGAACGAAACCTATTCGAAGTACTTACGGTCTATGTCCCGCCTGGAATACCCGGTATTCCTATTGATGGGACACATATCGCGACATCTACGATGCTTCTGCTTCCGACGTCTCGAGGTACTGTGTCAATCAAATCCGCGTCTCCAGATACTAGGCCGTCCATTCAACCAAACTACCTGGCCACTGACTTCGACCGCGATACGATCCTGTATGCTACTCGTCGCACGCTCAAAGCGATGCTAGGAACGGAGACTATGAAGCAGTACATCGCAAGCGAGACTCCACCCTCAGGACCAAGCCTTGACGGACTTGATCCACTGACACCAGGTGCCAGCGATGAAGCAATCATGGAACGCGTCGAGAGGTCCGGTATGCAGCACCATCACTCAGGCGGTACTGCTGCGATGGGAAAAGTTGTCGATACGGAAGGCAAGGTTCTTGGTGTGGAAGGGCTTCGAATCGCTGATGCAAGCGTGCTGCCCTGCCCACTCGGTGGACATCCTCAGGCCTCACTGTATGCAATGGCTGAGCAGTTGGCGAGCTTTATAGTAGCTTAGCCTCTCCAGGAAAAGGATGGATGGGCACGCGGGTGACAAAATAAGCGAGACTCAGTGCCAAGGATTGCGACGCGTCTCACCCACCACCTTATTTACTACTATTATCAAGACAACCAATAATCCGTATGCCTACTACGCGGGCTCAATCGATTCGTCTTAGTCAGAATAGCCACTCTGGCTACAAACACCATGATACGCCAAAGAAGAATCGTATTATTGGCGCCTGCGAATACCTCGACGCGAAGGGCATTAAGCGCTAGAAAGCTCTTGTATTTGAACAATTTGGAGTCAGTAAAGCTCGTGGATGGGAGATCCTACGCAGTGGGCGCGATCGCCGGCGATTTAGTGTTAATTCCACTTATACAGAGACTCGAGGGCGCCCTCTATTGATATCACCTACAGAGCTACACAAACTTAATTAATTAGTAGAGGACCTCGACTGTAAGGGGCGCTCTATAAGCTAGGAAACTCTTACTTATAAATTAGGGCTTAACGTCTCTGCGCGTATAATTAAGAGAGCTATAGGAACCCTTAACTATCGCAAGTGTATTGCCTGTAAGAAGGGCTGGGTTAATAAGGCGACAGCAGCAAATCGCAAGCAATACGCAGAGCTCATGCTCGAGCGCTACCCTCAGCAGAAGGACTGGTATCACGTACGATTCTCTGACGAGGCTCATATTGGCTTTGGTCCTTAGGGCCAGCTGCGAATTATCCGGAAACCAGGTCAGAGATATTGCGCCAATTGTATACAAGAGAGCACCAAGCCTGACGAGCAAGACAAGAAGAAACTCCACGTATGGGCTGCCGTAGGCTTCCACTTCAAATCGCCACTGGTTTTCTACAATATTAATACTAATACTAATGGGAAAATAACCTAGCGCGCGTATATTAATCAGATTCTTGAGCCTATCGTTAAGCCTTGGATAAAACACCAGCCTAGCTTTGTACTAGAGGAGGATCGCGACTCAGGCCATGGCACTAGCAAGAGCAATATTGTCCGTACGTGGAAGCAGGCAAATAGCCTCAACTCCTACTTCAATTGCTCCTCCTCGCCTGACCTCTCACCAATTGAAAACGCTTAGTCTCCTATGAAACAATACGTGCGCAAATATAGCCACTGGGATATTAAGACTACTTAGGAGCTTGCAATAGAGGGCTGGGATAGTGTAAGGCAGCGATATATTGATCGCTGCGTATTGAGTATGCCCCAGAGGCTCAAGGACGTGGTTGAGGCTGAGGGCCGTATGACAGGCTGGTAACTAACAAAACACCAAAAAAAAGTCTGTATACGATTTTACAGTATTGCCAGCAGCCTTATATCAATATATTATCGCGTTAAATGGCCTACGTTCGGATATATAGTACAAAATTGTACGGTGGTGAGGAATCGGATCATTTTCGGCTATTGAGTCTCGCTTATTTTGTCACCCGCGTGATGGGGTATTTCAGTGCGTTGAACACGCATGAACAGTCCTCAAAAGGGTTTGCGAGTCGACGGATCCTTTCATTACGCGAGCCCGCATACATCCGAAACATGACGTCATTTGCGGCTCAGGATTAGCTGGGCCGCGGCAACTCTTCATGAAAAAATACCATATACTTTAAGTGTGCGATTTCGTTAATGTACAGTGACTTTCGGGGCGCCTCGAATGCAATCGAGCTAATAAAGACTGGAATAGACCGCTTTTTCTAAGTCTGCGCTCCACGCGCACACTGTCAGGGCGTGCACACGCTCTTTAAGACTACGCTCACGATCAAAATATCGCAATCATATCTTGAATCGCTCAAGACGCATGCAGACGGAAAACTCGAATGCCACTCTTGTTCGCATAGTTTACCGATACGAACATTGTGGGATCGGTATTCCATGCCATGATCCGCGGAATGAAGGTCTCGCATCCCTGCGCTGCCAACACGTCAATAGCACACAAGAACGGCTGGATTCCGTTGTTCAGGGTATATTTGACTTCATTTGCTGCTCTCTTAATTGAAAATGCTACAAATGGCAAGGCTTAGGGCCTACATTAAAGACTTCCGTCTCCCTTCTTCTGTAGCGGTGTATTGCCCCTATTTCCTTGTGTGTGCTGTCCTCCTGTACTGTGCTCCTTTCCCTTTCAAATTTCAACCGTCGCCTTGTACTTTCTCTTCGTTGCTCCTACATCAGTGCCCGTCCATTTGATAGCCGGCGTCTATCTCATTCATGCCAACCTTTCAGGTCTCGAGGCCCTCTTCCGCGCAATGTTACTCCGCGGTGCCGAACCAACCGGTCTTATAGCACTTGGCCTTATTTCCTTACCTGGACTGCTTTCTCTTGACCAGGGGTTGCTTAATAGGTAACTCCAGGCCCTTGAAGATAGCAATGTTGTATACTAAACATGCGAAAAGGCCTCCGAATCTCGCGGCCGCCCACGCGCAATTGATGTTGCTGGCGCGTATGAGAACACTGACGGCCTCTTGGTACAAGAACCTTTTAACAAGGGCTACATATCGTCCGTATTCCTTGAACTGCCAAATGATATCCTATTGGCAGTTGGTGGACCGGAGCATAGCTCCGGCTCCCATACTCCTCCTGTGGCTCCAGCCTTCAAGACTTCCAGGACCGGCCGCTTTCGTAGCCTCAACCAGGCCATGGCCCAAGCGAGAGCAAAAGTGGCGGGCTGCCAAGTTTCATGGTGTATGTTGTATTGTCGATGCGCACCTGGAATTCCTATTTCCAACTGCTGTTGGAAACGATTGGACTGGTGCTTCGAGCAAACGTATCCGTTTGAGCAAACAAGGCGAGTTCAGCGCCCTGCCGGCTCTGCGCATTGGTCATCGCGGCCTCACCGTACTGGTCGGTCAAAAGCACGGGAACACAACGCATCAGTGCGAATGGAAACACGTAGTCGTTTCTAAACCATGGATATGTGAAGTGGGTGACAGATTCGGACGGCGTTTGCTAGAAGTGGGCGGACGTCGCTTCCTCGTTAACCCCGAGCTGCACCTGCCTTGCAACACGTCCACGTCCACGTCAAACCGCTGTGCAACCATTTAGACTGGTCAACAAATCACATGAGCTTGAAGTTCCAGGGCTGTAGCTTTTGCACGCTTCTCGACTGGAAAACTGAACCTAGGTTGGCTTTGCCTTCGACCAATTGGGAAACCGCTCCCGGGTGCACCGACTTCGATCAACTCGAAAAAAGAAGCGCTGTTCTTCCAATTCGTTCTGCCAAAAAAGTGTTTCCAAGTGGATACACTGTCTTGGATGTTGTGGATACGCTGTGAATATCCAGTAAGCTTATGCGCCATGTGGCTTCGGCCGTTTGGAGGTAATTTCGCAACCCAACATCACGATAGTGTTATTGCAAGATACGGGTTTCTTCGAAGAGTTTTCAATCCTGAATCTCTCTTCCACTGGCGAGTACTAATTCCGCGCGAGTGACAGAGCTGATCAAGCTGCGCACATGGCTGCGCCCCGAGATCGTATTCCGCCATGCGCCGGTAGTCCGACTCCATTTTGGAAGGCCAATGTCGTTCTACAAGTCGTGTGCTTGACGATAGCCGGCACATTAGTTTTCCTAAGAAGTTTTGTGCGCCTTGGTTTCAGTCAGCTGCCGCGGCAATGGGGCACTGAAGACTGTGAGCAAACCCCTGTAATATCCAATGCACTTGCTGATGATAAACCAGGGTTGGTGACGGCAGCTTTTGTAAGCAGATTGCATTGAGAATTTAATCCACCGGCTGATGACTTCAAGTTGGGGCTTCTTGCGTGCGGAATCATCATGAGCCTCATGGTCAATAATCATGGCGGCACGTACATCTACTGTCTAACTGAAACCTAGATTAATACCGTGTTATGGGTGAGTGTGGGGTTTATATTGGTCCTGCAGCCAATGCTTACTAGAATATCCAGTTTATTTGGCTTTACACCATCATATACTGTCCCGTCGTTCTCTTCATAAAACTTGGTATCCTGCTCATGTACCGACGCCTGCTTGTACAGAAAAAGTACTCTGCCCTCTGGGTTGTCATCTATAGTGTTGGAGGGGTATGCATCGCCTTCTACACGGCCATCGCGCTTGCGAAGATATGGCAGTGCCGACCTGTGTCCGGGGCATGGAGGAAAGACCGTCCGAGTCATTGTATCAATACCCCTCTCCTCATACTAATTAGTGGCATTTTCAACACAACTACCGATATAGTTATTATACTCATCCCCATTCACGCAATCTGGAGTCTCGAGCTAGAGTTGCGCAAAAAGATCGGTGTCTGCGCTGTCCTTACCGTCGGTGCCATGTACGCTCTTCTAGTGTCTTTAGGGTGTTACGAGGTTATTTACATCATTTAGTGCACCGGTAGTTAGTGGAATCGGAATCGGACTACTGCATAAGGCGCGAATTTCCCTCGATACGACCCTTGTACAAGCGGAACTTGCGGCTTTCGTGTACGTTGTCTCAAAGCTTAATTTCTTGCTCTCGACGATCGCGCCCCGAAGGCTGAGCCAGGACGCCGAATTCCTGTTACTCTTTCACATATAATATATCGTGCTAATTGTTGCACAGTATCATCGAAATAACAATAGGAATCATCTACACCTGTCTTCCACTCCTTCCACCATTATTTCACGGATCTCGTAAAACAGATATCTCCCGGCAAAAAACCAGTGAGCATCCTGAATCTCTACTGGGCCCTTCTCAAGAACCTGGCGGGATATCTTCAAGATTGCCGCTGGCAATGAATTTCAAACAGACGCAACCGATGATGCTCGCACGTGAGGAGCTCAATATGCTCGACAAGAGAAACAAAGCTGCTGCCGCTGCCAGTGGAAGCCATGCGACCGATATGTTGGACTTTCTGGCCGAAGCCGGGAGGATCGACGACTGCGTCGAGAAGAGAAGAACCGGGCCGTCGATACAAGCGCGAGAGGAAATCAACATGTCACACAAGAAGAACAGGTCTTTATCTTCCCATGGTAGCGGTCGCAACACCGACCTACTGGACTTTCTGGCGGAAGTTGGGCGCATCGACGACGCTCTTGGGAAGGGTAAAGGCGTTGCTAGTCATTCTTCGACGGTCTCCGGTCCTAGTAAGTGGTGATGGCTATGTGAAACCCAGACTCATCGGTCATTGACTTTAATGGTATCTCGGAGATGGCGAGCTTCTTCTTGCATTGTGTTACATGGAAGATAGAGCAACGAAGCTGCTGGTTAAGTATTGTATTCTGGTGGTATATGACCAGCAGCTCTCAAACAGTTGTGCCCTTGGAATCCACCAAAGACAATATACGTTCAACTCGCTGTACAAGAAGTTATATCCACCCTCTGCGTTCTTCATTTTCAACCCAAAGGAGGACTTAATTGCTTCAGCCCGTAACACGATTTGCGACGTCTGAAACATAGGAAGCTGTGGCGCCTCGACCATCGCTGAGATCCGCCGCATTGACGTTGCCACTGTTGTACTCGCGTAGAGCTGGCCAGACCGACTCCCCGCTCCATTTGTTGTCCCAGTTGTCCATGTTGCCCCGGAAGTGCTTGACGCCTCCGCAAATCATGGCCTTGATATGAGCCAGCTCAAAATGAGTAACCAAATTCAAGGGATAGAGGTGTGACCTACCAGACCAAGTCCGTGTTGACCGGCGTAACCGTCGCACAGCGCTGCCAACGAACAGAACGTTCGATCCGAACAATCGATCCGAACGGCGTTTTCTGGTGTTTTGGATCGAACGAACGAACAGGCATGGTGGGTCGAACAGAGCTTCGAACGAACGCATTATTAGAGCCAAACGTTCGGTTGTTCGGTTGTTCGGGACTACTTTTGATCGATTTAGTATGGGGATTCTGTCCTAATTGGTGGAGTATTACCTTGTTCTGCTGGCCTTGTGCAACGTTCTTGTAGGAGAAGAAAACTCTGAGTTTTCTCGTCGACGTGCCTCCCACTGTTTCCCATCGTCAGCCGTGAGCGTATCTTGTTACTTGTTATGGATCAATTTGTTACCCGCTCGCACTCGTCCCAGTCGACCCAGTCGACCCAGTCAACCCGGCTGGCATTTGACAGCTATCACCATGCCGGGTCGCGTACGGCAGCTGTCATGGCGATGGCGGAGAGCTTCGAGAGCTTGGATGACTCGCCATCTGAAGTGGAGTCCGTCGCTCCTACGCATGAGTTTCCCGGCGAGCTGAAAGCGTCCGGAGCTCGTTTTCCTATTGTATGGACCCGCCTCTGGCAAGGCAAACGTCTCCTCAACCACGTCGTCAAGAAGGATGCCGGCCAAAACATCTAGCTGGTGGACGGCAGCCAGTTTCTCGACCACAACACCAACCTCCTTCCTAATTAGGAAAGTTGTATATATACGAACGTTCGGCCGAACGTTCGTTGTACTGTTCGAAGACGCTCCTGTTCGAGTCGTCTCGAACGTACGTACATTTGTATGTGGGCCGAACGAACGAACAAGCACCTTGTTCGGATCCTGTTCGATTCGTTGGCAGCGCTGCCGTCGCAGTCACTACACTGCATCAACCCTGCTGTGTCGACTTCACCGCTATTAGTGGTGATCACGCCCACGTCGCCCCGAGACTCTTGCATTATCATGCCGAGGATGAGCCTGCGATCAGCGTGGTACTCTTTAGCGCAGCAGCTGTCGATTGCGATTTTGATGTTTGCGACGTCAGATTCGGTGGTGAGGCCCGAAGACAAGGTCGCCTGGTTGACTAACACATAACAGTAGGATTAGTACAGTGACTTAGAACATGCACTAATGCGATTGATGCTGAGTATGGATTCGCTAGATTCATGAAAGGGAGTGCTTACGGTTTCACATGTAGTCATACATAGTGAGCTCGCCGACGCCGGGAAGTTGCTTGCAGGGCCCGAGTATTCTACATACGCGGCGGAACGTTTCGACAAGCCTTCGGTAGCTTCACCAGTTTGTTTGTGACGATTAGCATGGACGGGTTGTTGTGTTGACCGCCAGAAGAGGCAAGACGCCAACAACAAGGCTCGTAGAGAGTACAGGAGCTTTTTGTACAAGTCAGCCGAGCATCCGGGCACTGACATGCGTGTAAAACCGGTCAGGAATTTGACGTCTCGAGCTATCTGCCCTCTTCACTTGTAGGCAGAAGATAAATACCATGACTGTGTATAGAAGCTGATCCGGGGGTTGAGGTCGGTGTGCGCTTTTGGGCGTGTGGATTCCAGTCAATGGCTTATAGAGCCAATACACACACACACTTTTCATTAACGCCCGGCGGCTAAGCCGAAAGGGCTACTAACGCTAATTTACTATTTTACTTCCTCTAGTAATCTTAGCCTTATTTAGCCCTTATATCTATATTATTCTTACTTCCTCTAGCAGGTTCTAATCCTATTTAGCCTATATTTAATCCTTTTACGCTTTCGTCCTTCTCTACTTACCCTTTCTCTCTAATTTCTCGTAGGTTAGTAGTGTTAATTATAGACTAGCTTAGAGTGCATTCTCTAAGTGTTTAACGTCCTATCTTTAGCAGGTGAAGCGGAGCCTGCTTCTATGCCACGAGGTAATATATGGGGTGGGTTAATTATGTAAGATTAGGTTAGGAATCTTCGTTTATCTGCTATTAGTTTGCGTTAAGACGACTTATAGCGATTACGAACTGTATTATTGCTTAGACCGCGTCTATATTTGGAGCCTATTTCTCGTTATCCGTAGGGGCCTTTCCACCTAGGTAGAAAGACATGTTGCTTCTATTTATTTGTGTACATTATAACATCTCCGTCCTCTGCGTTGTCCATCTTCTGCATTAGAAGAGAAAGTGTTTACTGTCTCTCGCGCTTATCTGCACTCGCACTAATCTATTATAAAAGCTCTAATTTAGTATAAATATACGTTTAACCTTACTATACCTATTCTAAGTTAGGTAAGTACGTTAGCTTCTTTCTATAGTAGTTAGTTGTAGAGTTACCGCGTATGCTTTCCCAGTAGTGCTATATTAATTGTTTTAGAGTATTTCCTAACCTTTTCTAGTAGCCTTTTAGCAGTGCTAAGTTTTCTTATAATATTAAGTGTTGTTAATCGCATCCTAGGGAGTAGTGCCTATAGTATAGCGCCTGGTCTTGTGGCTTCCTTTGCCTTCCTTTTGGCGAGTGTTACAAGTTCGTATTCTTTACTTATTAGGAGCTATAGGAACGATATCGTATTCCCCTCTCTTTCTAATACTATAATTAATCTATAGATGCTGCTAATATATCTCTATTCTAATTATTAGTGTAGTCTTCTTAGTATAAGTATAGTAGTTTTATTTCTTATTACTAGTGTAATATTGCAGGACCTAAGCTTTAGTAGCATGTTTATAGTTTTTACTATTACTACTAACTTTCTTACGTACGGGTTCTGCTCTTCCCTCTTACCTAGTATGGTAGAGAGGACAAGAGTTTTATTATTACAGATTTTAATTACTCTACCTATTCTTATTATACAATTCTGTGACGAGCTGCTTACGGCGATGCGTACCGCCTAGCCTAAGTTAAAGCTTAGTGCTACGTCTTTGGTAATTATCTGTGCTCTTTTCTCCTATAGCGCTAGTAGGCACGGATTAATAGTTTCTAGTTCTTTTATTATAATGCCCTTAAGCGCTTTCGCTACTTAGTAGAGTAACAAGTAGTATTATCTTCTAAATTTTTGTATCTAAGATATATTCCTTTAAAGGGGGTTGCTCTCAGGTAGCGTATGAATATCCGTCTATAGCTTAGTCGCCTGTTTCTAGAACCGTTCCTGCGCGCTAGAGATGTGTGCTTTGGCTTCCACTACGCTTATTACTACTATAGTAAACGTCCCTATAATTGCTTGCGCTCTAATTCTTTAGACCCTATTAATAAGTTTTATAAGTTTATCTTTAAAAGCGTATATCTAGATATTAGAGGCATAGTCTACTATTAGGGTAACTATTACTATAAAGAGTTATCGTGCCGTAGCAAGGGAAAGGCCTCTAAGCTATTTAAGCTCTATTACTACTTCTAGGCCCTTAGCGGCTACTCTCGCGATATACTTTTAATACTTTAATTTAGTATCTATAAGAACTCTAAGTATTTTAACGTGATCTTTTAGTAGTATAGTTTATCCTTTAATAGTAAACGGTTTAGTAGCACTTTTGTATAATTTATAAGTAAAGTAGATAATTACTATTTTTTTTATTTTAAACGTTGCTCTACTTCTTTTCTCCTAGTCTAGGGCATTATTAATAATAGCTTTAACACCTTTTCGGTTGCTTTATGCCGTGGGCCCCGAAACCTATGCTGTAAAGTTGTCAACGAAAGCTATCGCTCCTCTATAGCTATCGATGCGTCGTTATACCAGGTCGGCATTAAAGAAGAGAAATAGGATTAGCGAAAGAGGAGACTCTTATGGCAGTCTAGCTTATAGTAAGTCTCGAACCTTAAAGGTCTGCCCGTTAACTTATATTATGGCAGTGCGTGCTAAGTAAAACGCCTCTAATTATTATAGTAGCTTCTCTAGTATGTCTCGTGCTTTTATTCTCTGCAATAGTCCCTCTTTATAGACTCTATTATACGCCCCTTTAACGTTAAAACTAATTAGGCTAACGATCTATTAATCTTACCACGCGGTATAAATCTACTTTTATAAGAAAACTAGTGCTTATTTAGCTAATTATTATTTGCGAGCTCTAAAGTAGTTAGTAAGGAAAAGGCTATGTACCTCTATTACGTGCGAAATCCTTTTTATAACTACTAACTCTAGGAGCTTCCTAAGCGTCGCTAGGAGTAAGATTAGCCTCTAGGCTTTTACGATTATATAGTCTTCCTTACTAGGCTTTTTAAGCGGGATAATCTTGGCGTGTTATTATTAGCTAGGTAGTACTCCCTCCTCTAGCGACTTTTAGAATAGTAATAGGACGTGGTATTTAACTACTAGCTAGGTCTACTTCTAGACTATAGCTAGCAGGCTATTGTCTCCTAGTGCCTTCTAAGGCTTCGCGGCGTATAGCTGCCTTTCTACCTCCTTAAGTGTAATATCTAGTATCTTAACAGGAGCTCTTTACGGTTTAGGCCCTTTATCTTCTATATTACTTAGAAGTAGGGAAAAAAATATAGCTAATAGCTCCTTTACTTACTCCTTATAGTTAGCTATGGTTATCCCGTTAGCTCTATTAAGCTATAGATTTTCCTAAACGCCTTACTACTAGCTTTTAGGTATTTAGCCGCCTTTTAGATATTATTATTATCTACTAAAAACTTATTCTAGTGCCTTTTCTTTTGTTACTAAATAGCATTATAGTACTGTTTTGACGCTCCTTTTACTATTTCTTCTAGATCTGGCTTAGCTATACCTGCTTGCCTCTCGACTCGGGCGCGGTTCCTCCAGTATATATAGATACGGCGTAGCTGCGTTAGGTCCTGGGTCCACCATCTTTTCGTGTAAGGTAATGGTTTAGCCCTAGGTGTTAGTGCGTAGACTGCCTCTAAGACTGCTGCCATTAGTCTATCCGTCCTCTGCTATACTATACCCTCTACTAGGGTAGAGCTAAGTATCCTAGCAATCTTATTATTTATTTCTTTCTAAAGTGCGTTTTTAAGCAGAAGCCGCTCCTGTTGCTATAGTATTAAAACTAAAGTATTAAAGAACGTTTAGATTATTTAGTAGTTAGAGCTATATTCTGTTTTATATATCGCGCATTTAAGCGCTGTATTAGCTAGATCCTTTAATACTAAAACTAAGTTAATAGTTATCTTATAGTCCTTACTATACTATATCTTCGTGTCTTATTAGAGTAGGCTGCTAAGTGCAAATTCGTTTATTAGGTTAATAATTAGGTCTACTTTATCTTATCTCTCTACTGTTACGTCTTCTCCTCCCTAAAGCTAGTCGAGTTAGTTAAAGTCCCTAGCTAGTAGTATATCTACTATTATACTAGCATTTTATCTAGCGTCGTAGATAAGCTTGCGTAAAGTATCGCATAATTCTTATAGCACCCTTAGATTTCCTCCAGGTATGTAGACTAACACCACTAAGAGTTAACGTTTATAAAACTGTATAATTACTACTATTATATTTAAGAACTTAATTTATACTTACTCCGTATCTACTTCTTTATTAACCTAGAGTATACTTTAGATTAGCCACCTTCCTTCCTGCTAGGTTAACGGAACTATCTTAACCTACTTATAGTATTATATTAAGGTTATTAAAAGCTAGCTTTAGATCCTCCGTGCGTGTAGTTCTTAAATAGTTACTACTATTACGTCTTATATTTTTTTATTATTTATTAGGCTATTATATACCTTTTCTTATTTTTTTACGTTTAGCTAAAACATGCTAAAGACTCTACTTATTTTAAGATAGGTAGAGCTTTTAGTAGTTTTTACTAAATAATTTATATAGACCTCCGCATAGGATGCACCTTAGCACTACTTTACTATAGTTCTTATAATAGTAGGCTTCTTTAGCGTACCTTGCGCACTTTTGTGTATTCTTATATTAATAAGCTTTATAACTAATCTTCTAGTAGTTGTAGCATTGCTCTAGTCGCGATTAGTATTTAAATACGCTTATTATGCTAGATTCTCCTCTAGCGTAAAAGAAGCCTTCTATAATAAGTGTCTTCGCATCGCTAGTCTTATTAAGGTATACTAATATTAAGCTATAAGCTTTTAAAACGTCCTTCTTACTTAGCTATGCTATTTTAATAACTATTATTTTATTTTTTTTACTAAAGACCTTTACTACTCTTGCTTTAACTTCGTTGTATTTATCTAGTACTACTATTCTTTTAATATTATTAACCTTAATTAGATAGAGATTATTGCGTAGTACACGCGTACCTGCTCTAATCTTTTCTATTACTTTCTTTACTAGTTAAGGTTTAGCTTTATTTTAACATACAATTTTAATCTAATTTTAGTTCTTTTAGATAATAGTTATAGCGCGACACTGCTAGTTTTTATAGTTCTTTATTATATAGATTTCTTTTTTAATTATTACTTTAATTACGCCTGCTAACGTCTTATTATTTTTATATCCTGTCCTCGAGGTGTTAATTATATAATAGAGTAAGTTAGTAGGGGAGGGCCTGGCTACCTTAGCGTGCATGTGGCTTGCTAGCGCCCTAGAAGTAGCGTTAAACCTAGTAGGTTCGCCTTTCGCTGCTATCGCCGCCCAGCTATGCGTGCTAGGGGTACTTAACGAGAGGTTATTAACACGCGTTTTAAGCTTAGCGATTTTATTAAGAAGATTAATATTTTAGTTTATAAGGACCTATTATTTCTACCTTACTTCTTTAATTTCGCGTCCTAGTTTAGTAATAGTTTCGCTTTATTTTTAGATAATATCTATTAAAGCGGAGAGTAGGTCTTTATTTATAGCATTCTTCTTTATCTGTAGAGTAGGTTAACTGTTTTTAACTAGAATACACCTACTTTTATCTAAGGACGAATTAAGCTATTTTTATAATTTCTAATACTGTGTGCTCTTCTTAGTGGGCTTTTATGTATAGTTCTTTCATAGTGCTGCTAGTTTGATTAGGAACGGCGGTGCAATAGGGTTACGTTTAGGGGTTAAGATGGCTATTAGCGCGTCAGGTACCGCAACGGTGGATCCTTGGGACCGCTGCAACGCGGTGCACGATTGATTAGGTGTTAAAAGTCAGAGCCAATACAGTGGTGACCGAAACCGATTAATTGATTTATTACGCCCGGCTCACTCGCCTAAAGGGCCTTTTTACGCTAACTACATACTAGAGCTTATAGTAGTAACCTAACTCCTTTTAGCCCTTATAGATAACTATCCTCGTGTCTATTTATCTTAACTTTATGTATCTAGAGTCCCTCCTAAGTAATTAGTAGCAAGTTATTTTAGGGCTATTCCCCTAAGTGTTTAATGTCCCTTCTTTAGTAAATAAAGTAGAACTTATTAAGTAAGAGGGTTAGTCTTTTCTGTGGGCGGGCAAATAAGGACAACAAGCTGTATTGCTATCTGCGAAAAGAAGAGTGAGGAGTCTGTCGAGGAAGAAAGGAGAGGGCGAGAGCTTTATCTTAAAGTAAGTGATCCGTGCGCGTAGATGGAACCTTCTACACACACAACCTCTAACATAAGTCACGTGGCTACATTTTCCTCCTACATTTTACTTACTATTTCTAGGCGTTTTATCGCTATCGCGTATTAAATTATTACTTTTACTACCTTTATGCTTAGTGTCTATGTCTTCGCTAGATCTATCTTTACTCTCCCTCTAAGGTAGAATAAGAGGCTTCCCCTTAGAGTGTCTAATTACTTTAGTATTTATTCCCTAAGCGTGTCCTATCGCGCGCATTAGAAGAGGAAGTGCTTAAGTGTTTCTATATAACTACAAGCACATGCCCTAGAATTCGCTACTCTAATCTAGTAGAGATATGCGTTTAGCTATATTATCCCTATACGTAGCTATACTAACACAATCGCTTCTTATCTGCTAAGGTTATCGTATAACTTGCGGGTATGCTATCCTGGTAGTGCTGTATCTATCCGCTTGCTATATGCACCTGTGCTGTCTAGTAGAGTCCTTTTTACTTATGCTTTTACTATTGTCGTGTTAATAACAGTTAATTTAGCTTAAAGCTACTATATAGGTAGCGTACTACCCTCCTGCGTAGTCTTCTTTGCCACTTTTTTCGCTTCGTTTATAAGAGCGTTGCTACATTTTACTATAATCTATATAAGATCTACTTTGTTTTCTAGCATCTCTAGGTCCTAGATTATGTAGTAAATTCTTTAGATAATATGTTGTCCTAACTATCTCTTTGGCTGGCGAACTACTTAAAGGGCGGCTATGTTTCTTATAAGGATTACGATTCGCCTACGGTGCAGTCTCCCTAGAGCCTCTAGCGCTCCTGCAATAGCAAATAGTTTTGCTATATACAGGTTCTGCTCTTCCCTTAGGCCTAGGATAGCAGAGCTAGTGCGGGGTTTATTTGTCCTATTGTCCTGGGTGTCTAGTGTCGCCCACCCTGCTCCGACGTTGCCACGGCGCGCAGACGTGCTGGTTGTAATCTTTATTCTATCCTCTTAGTGCACTAGTGCTGTGGTCTTCTCTAAGTCTGGCTCTGCCGTTATCGTGATGCGTTTGCTCTATGGGCTAATTATATATAGCATAATTATTTCTATATAGCTAGTATCTATATCTTTATGCGCTAAGGCTATTATCTAGAGGAATAAAATAAACCTTATAAATAACTTAAAACGTAACTATATTAGCGGGTTTGTCCTAGGCAGGGAGTAGATATTAACCTAAAGTTTTATTACTTTATAGCTATACTATTCTATTACCGCATATATGCTTGCTTTAGCCTCTACGATTACTATAGCTATTATTTAAAAGTAGCTAATAATAGCCTTTACACCTATCCTCTAGATATTCTAAAATACTAAGGGGGTATGCTTAGCTACGTGCTGCCATACATAAGATACGTAGTCTACAACTAGTTCCACTATAGCTCTAAACAGCTATTAAGCTATCTAAGGCGACAGGTTCTTTAACTAGGAAAGTACTATTACTACTTTTAGTCTTTACGTCGCTACTCTTGCCACATGCTTCTTGTATTAGAGCTCTATATCTATAATAACCCCTAGGATCTTTGCCTCGTCTCCTGGCTTAACTTCTTAGCCTTTTACTCTAATTAGTTAGGTGCAGGTCCGCCCCTTATTCTATATAAAATATATTAGCGTTATTTTATCCGCCTTAAAGGTTACGCTGCTCCGCTTTTCCTAGCTACTTACGTACGCACCGCCTAAGCTAGATCTGGATATGTGTAGATAGCACATCGGTTATCTAGGGCATTAGGGGAGACCCCGCGCCGTTATCCTAGTAGGCTATTATACGCTGCTAGAAAGCCATGGACACCTAGGATATTTAAATCTAATAGTCACCAGGCCACATGGGCATTAAAGGCAATAAGCTAGCGAATCAGCTAGCAGATAAGGCAGCCAAGGACCCACGCCCACCCACAGGGAAGGTAGCTAACCCTACGATATTAGGTCTACGATCTAATGCGCGCGCATACGTACGCGCTGCATAATAAGAGTAGTGGCGCACACGCACACCAAATCTCTCTACATGGTATAACTAGTGGGGCCTAGCATACACCCCCTCTAGGCAACCGCCGGAGCTAGAGCTCACACGCCCCGCCCTGGCCAAGCTCCTATCCATGAGGACAAGACACGGCAACTACGCCTGGTACCATAGGAAGTTCAAGCATGATAAGGAGACCCTCACGTGCACCTGCGGAGCAGACCTGGCCCTAGACTATATCATACACTGCCCACGGACAGTGCGACGCTTTAACTATTAGCCACAACGCCTAATACATCCCCTAATAAACACTAGAGAAAGAATACAGTACCTTAAGGCGCTAAGCCTAAGAGAATACGCAACCCTTCTTGCACTTAGTATTAATAATAGTATACGTTAGTAAGTAACTAGCTAACTACGTTATAGGCAAGCGGACGCAAACCCTCGCTTTAAGTAAAGTAAATACGCTACCTACTTATAACTTACTAGGGTATCTACTATATAAGACTTAGCTCTCTCTTTTGTATACCTATATGCGTGTATATATCTTTCCTTACCTCTAATAAGTCTTGGCATGCTTCTGTACAGGACTAGGGACAGCTAGAAGGCCACCCCTTTTCCTACTATTATTACACAAAGGCTAGATTAAATAGCTAAGTTGCCCTTATCTAGAGAGGGACAGCAGCAAGAGAGGCCGCTCCTATAGCAGCGGTAGCACTAGCATAAGTGGCCCTTACTAAGTGCAGGGCACGTCTACATACCCCCTGGGAGGTTACATAGGACGTAAAACCAATACTACTACTACTACTACTAGCTACTTACGTAGCTAATAATCTTTTAGAGACCCTTGTAGTTGTCTGCGGCTAAGCGACTTGTTACCTATATACTAAAGTTATTTATAAATATAATTAACCCCTTATCCCTATTAATCTGTCCCTAGACGAGATCGGCGTTAAAGAAGAGAAAAAGGATAGGTAATAGTAGTAAGCCCTATAATAGCCTTACCTATAGTAGGTCTCTTTTCTCTAATAATAGTCTATTTATTATAATATTCGCTATTTACTCTAAGTAGAAGGCGTCTACTTAACGCGTTAGAATTTAAGGGATCCCTTTAGCGCGTAGCCTCTATATTAGCCTGTCTTTACACACACTATTATATACACCTTTAATATTAAAGCTAATAAGGCTAAGCACCTTCCGCTACCTTTATACCTAATATATCTACTCCTGCAGCAATAGCAGCGCTTACTTGGCTAAACGCTTCTTTCTGGCCCCAAAGTAGTTCGTAGGAAGAAGGCCATGCTCCTCTACCATATATAATATCCTTTCTATAAGTACCACTTCTATTATCTTTTCTAGTATTAATAGTAGTAAGATTAGTTATTACGCCTTTACTTTAGTGTAGTTATCCTTTTTAGGCTTTTCTAAGGGGATAATCCTAGCGTTTAACTACTAAGTTAGCAGTTAGCCTTTATTAATAGACGTTTAAAACAGGCGTAATACGTCCTATTTTACTGCTAGCTATATTTATTTTTATACTCTCGCTAGTAGACTGTCTTTACTAGGCGCTTTTTATAGTTTTACCTCGTTTACTGCCCGTTCTATCTCTTCTAGGTTTAGTAGTAGCATAGGTAGTTACCTTCTTTAGTGTCTCTCTCCCTCCTCCTTAATCGTTTCTAATAGTAGTAGAAAAAAGATAAAGAGCATCTCCTCCGCTTGCTCTTATAGTCCCTTAGTTATAGTCCTATCTTCCCTAGTTAGAGGCGGGGTTTTGCCAAATTTAGCCTTTTTGCCTGGCTAGAGGTATCTAGCAGCTTTCTATATGTTACCGTCTTCTATAAGGAAGCTATCCTAATAGGATTTTCGTTATCGCCATGCTATATTGTAAAACTATTTTACTACCTCTTTTGCCTTCTCTTTTATAGCTAGGTTAAGTTAGCTAGCCCGACGTTGCGCCCTTACCTGGTTTCTCTAATATATATATATCCTCTGTAGCTAGGTTAGATCTAACGTCTACCACCTTCTTATATACAGTGATAGCTTTGCTATTAGGGTAAGGCTATAGACCGCCTTAAGCACTACCTCTATTAGATAGTTTACCTAATATTAAGTATCCCCTATAACTAGTTTAGTGTATAGTGTTCTTATAATCCTTTATCTTATTTCTTCCTATAGTGTATTCTTAAAAAGGAGCCTCCTCTCGTCCCTCTAAGGCGGTGTATTCACGTTTAATGTCGTCTTAATCGCGCTGTAATCAGACCCGTAATTAGTCCCGTGTAATCTACATCGCATTAGGTCCTCTGCCAGCTCTATAACATGCCCGTGCGCGTGATGAGCCACTTCGCGTGATGGGCCACCCACGCCAAAACACTCAAACTTCACAACCTTATAACTCTACCATTATGGCTCTAATTAACGACGCGCTTGCAGATCTAATGTCGCTAAGCCCTAGCGAATAGTTTTCGTACCAAAAAGTAGCTAAAAAGTATGGTGTTTCTCGCTCAACTTTAATGCGAAGGCACCATGCTACAACACAGCCACACGCATTAAAGATTATTAACTAACAAAAGCTTGCTCTACAACAAGAGGCAGAGCTTGTTAAATATATAGAAGGACTCACAGCACGTCACCTACCACCTACAAGAGAGATAATACGAAATTTCGCGTCGATAATAGCCAAGGAGCTAGTGAGCGAGAGCTGGGTTACGCGCTTTATTAATCGGCACAGCATCCATCTTACCTCGCGATGGGCAACTGGTATGGACAGCAATCGCCACTAAGCCGACTTAGGGGATAAATACAGCCTGTATTTTAATATCCTAGGTGATAAAAT